>JAASFE010004548.1:61626-113688 GCA_013365205.1 Pseudocercospora cruenta
TGCGTCGTATTGACAGGCAGTGTGAGCAGTGACTGTAAAGGAGATTTTCTGTCTATGTCTATAGTCGAGCTTTATTGTCTCTGAGCTGCAATCCTGTAAGTTTCTCCAACTCTGCAACGGCGAGATCTGCTCGTCCAAGTGTAACCTTGATCGTATTCATGCCCAACTTCTTAGCAGTTCGCAAGTTCCCTCCTATATCGTCAACAAATGTGATATCCTGTGGTCGCACGCCTTTTCCAAAGTTGTTGAGCTTCACATACTCGTGTAAGCGGACGATGGCATATCGATAGATCTCTTCATGTGGCTTTCGCATGCCTACATGTGCACTGCTGACGAAGATGTCGAGCACGCTCTTTAATTTCTTGTTCTGTTTGCCCTCGGGGGTAGATTCGTCGTTGAAAGGATGACCGGGTGGGAAGATCGAGGTATTGCTCAGAGCACCGAGGATTAGCTTGCCTTCGCTCTCGTCTGCTGCTTTCCGTAATCGTTGAAGAGCTGGCCACATATGCGGATCTGGCTCCCGAGCGACTCGCATCATCTCCCAATATAGCCATTCAACATCAATATCTGGGATCGGCGGGACCTGGTATGCTGTCTCTTCCGCAGCCTGACCAAGGCTTTCCTTTCGCGTCTTGGCTAGTGATCGGGCGTAGTATTCACGCCACCTTCTCTCATTGCTCAGATCTGCTTTGAATTCGCGAAAGAAGCCATCGTCGAGGAGGATATCGCCGCGTTCGATCTTGGCCCATGCGCCATCTGGGCTCGAGGCGGATATGGCGAAATTGATGTAGCCGAGGGGTATGCCTTTGCTCTTTTCGTAGTCAAGGATAGCTTGGAAGGGAGATACGACCTGAGACTTGTTAGCTTTGTCATAGAATGACTGGTAGGTCTGGCTTCTCTTACGCACGCAGACACCTCCAATGTCGAACAACAGCACTCGAGGGTAGCTGTCTTTCGATGACATATTGAATTTATTGTTTAAAAGAGTGTAGGTCTTGTTATTGTGACTCCAGATGCTTGTCATGCCCTACCTTCAGCCAGCATCTGTCACCCGAATGTCGAAATACGAAGCTGCCAGTGGCATCAGCATATAGCACGACATGGTGATGGTCTTTGGGGAAGATCATAGCCGCGGGAAAAGATGCCGAGGTTGTAAGCTTTGCGGCCACAGCGAACACCGCGACTAGCGAGCGTCTCGCGAACTTCCAGTCATATCAAAAAGCACCTTCAGAAGTGCTGTCAATGTCACTCGCAACTACATCACTTCTTTTCGCATAGGCTGTCGTCACTTCAAGGCCTGAAGTGAGAATGGACAATCCAGCACGTGACTAACACTAGCGCCTTGGCAACGCGAGTTCTTTCTTAAGCTCAATTTGTCTTCACGAACTTCTTCCCTCTTCATCCAAGTGCACGGTAAGCGAAAACCACCCATACACTTCGCGTCACCACATCTAACTGACAATCAATACAGGGCATTACGCATATCAGTGAGGATTCGTCCGAGATTGCGTTTTTGCTAGTTGAAAACTATCAACTGACCGCTCTTGTTGGTCTTCGGATCGGCGAGGAATTTTTGACAACACAAGAACACTTCCTTCTTTTCATCATCACGTTTCGCCGCAATATGCGGACGTATGGAGAAGAGCATGGGAGAGAGGAGGGGAAAGAGGCGAGACCGTACCAGGGCGCACCGTTGCAGCGCAATGTCACCACTGTGAACACTGGAGAATCTTGTCGGCTCAATCAAAGAGAGATCAGGTTGGAAGGCGCAATGTGTGTAGAAGATCCGAGGTGTGCTGTGAGGCAGTCACCTGAGAGCCATGGTCTGGAAGCTGCTCAGTATAAGTATGGGTCAATGGCCGATATGGAGGCTATGGCCCAAGATACAACACCGTTCAACACACTCTGGTGCCAGTCAAGTCCGTTGCTTCCACTGGCAAGTAGTCAAATATCTAAGACTAGGAAGTTCTTCCCTGGTCATAATTCAATATTTAGGAACCGCGTTCTCTGCGTGCGGGGACACCGATCTAACATATCATGTTATCAATGCACATAAGAGAAGGTTCTCATGAAAACCACGCTGCATAAAGAACACAAAGTTCAGGGGTATCTCTCAGGCTCAAACAGTCATTCGCAGTTGGGTATCTCATACAGCAAAAACTACTTCATCACATTCATGCACATTTTCCTTCTCCACCTTAATTGCTCCACAACAAATTCAAGCCCACTGGATTTGCAAAGTCCACGTTATCGTCAACAGTCTCTATCCACTCGATGCACGTGCCAAATACCTTGTCCCATAGTCTTGTCTGCTTGCCATAGTTGTGACTCTTCTTCCAGCCTTTGCGATGATGAAGGTCGTGGTCTTCCGTGACCAATTGCGCGTCGAACAAGTCCAAGAACCAGCTGGCAGTTGACGGCGGCGTGGTGTACAATCGAAGACCGCTGTGTCCGAATAGCTCAGTGAAGACCACGTATTGATGACAGATCCAAAGGTCATAGAACCCCATTGGAAGACCAATGAGCTTCATGGTGAAGTAGGTGAGAAGTGGAATACCAGCGATGTCGAAGATCTCCTGCTCAGCATCCGCATACAAAGTCAAGAGCGGATTAGGATGTTTTGTCAAGTGGTGCGTTCGATGGAACTTCCAAAGATGGTCGTTGTCGTGCATTGCTCGGTGATACCTATGACAAGATGTAAGCAAGTGTCGAGACAGGCGCCAAGTATAGCTGCGATAGCCATCAACTTCGGACGACTCACCAGTAGAACCAAAAGTCGAGGATAATTCCATAGAGACCAATTTCGACAGGGAGCCACCAACTGAGGGATGGTGCCTCACTCCGACGATAAGCAAGGAAGACGACCATCAGTGGTCGGAACGTAGATGTTGAGCTCAGCGAGCGGAAGACCTTTTTGACTGCGATGTCAGGAACCTCATCCCGAGCATGTTTATCGCCGTCCAGGAAGCCGAAGCGATGACCTAGGTCGCGCAGCATCGCAATCTCATGGATAGCATTGATCTTGAAAACGATCGAGTAGAAGAGGAAGGCCACAATGGCGTGCATGTTGCTTCCAAAATACCAGAAATACAACTGTTGCACCGCAACGGGCCACAGAGCGTGAACCAAGACCCATTTGTGACAGGCCAGAGGCGAAAGATAAGACATCTTGTCTGTTTTCTGATGTATTGGCGTCTCTCGCTTTGGGTCTGATGGCTGCATTCGAAGCAACTCGCAAAGCCACATATGTAAAGTCCATTCGTTGCGTGGTTTAGTCCGCCATGTGCTTTTCATTGAGTCTTTGGGGTTCCTCATGGGGGTAACTTGGACGGCCGGGCCCTCAATCTCGGTAATGGTCGCCATGGTCTATCCGTATCAGTGTAGAGTGTGAGTGTGCAGTGCAACAACAAAACCCCTTGGACAACATATATAGATGAATCCAAGACAGTCCTATTTCGCCACCCCACAACTCGGCATGTGATGCATCCCTGCCTGAGCATGTGAAACTCTCGTTCAGCAGGCAGCAAAATTTCCGAACACTGCTTGTCACTTGGACGCTCAGGCCGGCTTGAGGTAGCGACCATTGAGACTTGCTTGTTACTGAGGCAGACACATTTCGTGGTGAGTCCGTTGTGTCAACATCCAATTGGAATCCAGCAGGCTATGCTCATGCCGAGGCAGCCGAGAACGAGATCGAGCAAAAGGCCAGCGTCACATTCTAGAATAAATTGACATCCGAAGGCAGAATGCAGCTTGTGCTAAAAGGACATGGCCGAGGAACCTGCATGTCGAGGCGGTACATGATTGGTTGCTGTTAAATAAATGTTGCCTGAGGCGAGTGACGTGATAGTTAATGTCGACCAAGCCAAACTTGACGAAGATCTGGGGCAGCAGAGGCGATATGGAATATGTCCTTGGCAGGAGCATATCAATTGTCTAGGTCTAGTACAGATGTCGATGCCGCCAATTTGGTGACCACAGATGCTGCAAGCGGCAGATCTTGGAAGCCGCTGAGATCGATCGTTGCTCTGCTCAAATTGTACAGGCTGGGCAAACATTGCTCCAGAGAGAAGTCTCAAGGCCCGGCAATGCTTTCGAGTTTGGACTCCTCGTCCTATACACTCACGATTGATTGCGAGTGCCTATGCATACAGCAATGCGTGAGAATAGGATATGTCGCGGCAATGCATAACCTCCCGCGTCTTCTTCGCCGCTCAGATTCGTGCTTGCCGGATCTCACTCCGTGCGAAAGCGTAGGTCCAAGCCTGGCAGATCGATACCTTTGAGCGTTGTACTCCAATGCTCTCCATTTTGGATCGGAAACGCTCTCGTCAATGTACCAGTCGTGACAACCTCACCTGCTTCCAATGGCTTGTTGTACTCATCCTTCGCCAGAAGCTCAGTTAAATGCCTCAACGCTTTGATTGGACTTCCAAGCACGTTGTGTCCATGGCCGATGTCTAGCTCCTTTCCATCACGATATAGGCGAACCTCGAAGTCCTGAAGACTCTGCAGCAATGTTGCGTCTGCGTTGCCTCTAAGCATTTTCCGAGGCCCAACAAGCAGAAGCCCATGCAGCGCGAACGCCGCAGTGGTGTCTGCTGCAGTGAACTTCCAGTGCGGATAGACTGAAGCAACTATCTCGAAGCCATGAGCAATCCACTCGATGCAAGACAAGATATCAAGATCGTTCATGTCCGGCTGAGGAACAGTTTTGAGGCCAAACATAATCTCCGGCTCGATACGAGGTTCCATGGCATTCAAGCTGCGCAGATCTGCGAGCATTGTCTTTCCTTGGGTGATTTCTTCGGAGCTTGGCAAATCGATAATGGTATTTTGATACATGTAGCTCCAGTTTGATTCGCTAATGCCATATTCGTGCCAGATATTTGTATTCGTGAAACCGATCTTGCGGCCAGCCACAAATTCGCCATTCATCTCTCGAAGTTGTCTGATAGCGGCAGCGATGTGGTAAGCCTTCTTCTGGTCAAACTCTCCGCCACCAGACTGAGCCTTTGATAGCAAAGGAATTTGATAATTGTGAGATCTGGCATGTTCGGCGAACACAGCCAATTTCCGGATTGCATCAGGAAACGCCTCCCACTTGGACTTCTTCTTCAGCATGCCATCGATATCATTAGCTTCGGTCGCCCATCGTCGCTGTACACAAGGTCTCAAAGCATTTGTGAGCCTTGCAGTAGCACGAGGTAAGGATTGAGCTCTCAAGGAAGCCATGATCCCTGTACCTCACGGCTGCCCAGATGAGCAAAGATGGTGACAATTGTGATTTCGGGACTTCGTCACCAGTCCTCCGCCATATTCAAAAGCCGACGGGAATCATGCAGTCGCGACTATGTATAGGCCGGATGCCAATGTTCATGAAAGCTTCGTCAAAGTAGGATGCAAAAGTGTTGTTGTCCAATGCACAGCCAAGCTTGCTCGGCCCGAGCCAGATTCGAGACCAGGCACTCTCGTCGCTGAACCAGCAGTCGAGCCTTTAGAGCTGCCGTGAAGGAATCGAAACAGCGCATCGCTAGCCCACAGCATATACCATGTCGGCATGTGAGCAGGTGAAATCTGTTCTTACATTGAATTACTATACAGAGACCAGTTTAAGGCCCGTCCGTTATCATAGCAGTATCTCCGCCATTCACGCTCTTAGGCAGTGTATCCAGGACGCCGACATAACGAGCGTATGGCACTGTTATCCTTTGGAGATCTCGGTGCTTGCCTAGAACCATTACCACTTCCTTAAGCAAATCTTCACGCTTCCAACCGACAATCTCGTCGGTCGCACTCCATTCAACACCGACATCAGTATCGTCGGATCCATCTTCCACTGCAAATATGCGGCCCATCAGGCCTTTCAAAAGCTCGTCGACCTTTCCTCGAAGGCCTTCAGCGCCGATTCGTTTAGCATACATGATGAGGTAAAGTCGGAACTCGTCTCTAGCGCCGAGCGTTTGAGCTGCTGCCATGCGGTTTTCAAGATGGGCAATGGAAACGGATGATTCGAAACCCTCAAACCCCTCAGCAGACAGGAGTTGCTTCACCAGACGCTGCAAGAAATAGGCTCTGCCTTTCAGAAGCGATTGTGACGTCGTATTTCGTTCAAGTAAAGGCACTATTCCGGCTGATATATTCTCGGGATGAATTTCATCGAGGAAAGTGTCTTGACCAGATGAAGACTTGGCAGAGCTAGTCTTGGTCGAAGTGGCAACAGTCGAAATGCTTGTGTCTGTGGTGTTCCAGTACTGTGATCCAACGGCCCACCATGATTCGCTCAAGCGCTGCCAGCAGTACATGTTCGGATTGTACGCGAAGCCGTCACCGTTCGACATGCCCACTACTATCTTGCCTTGACTGTTCAACCTCGCGAACATCACACTGGGTCCGTTCGTCAGATGTGGTTGTTGAGCTTGCACTGCTGCGTCCAGCGCGGGCGCAAGGGAGACAGGCGCATGTGGTGAAGTCATGGTCTTGATGTTCCATACATAGCACTGCCCAATGGCCGTCACAGCAAGGAGCCACCAGCCACGACAATCTAGAATCACAGGTTGCGACTCAAGCACGCATGCGTTCAGTAATCTTCTGCCAGCAGGTGTCCAGATATGTACACTGCCATCCTCGCATGACGCAGCCCAGAAGTTGCGATTGCCAGTGATCAGCAACACAGCTCTGGGGAGGAAATCTTGCCATAGCGTCTGACTCCTCCTTGTCAACGTGATTCGCGTGGGCTCTTTATCTTGTGCACGACCAGTCCGTGACGGACCTGACGCATTTCTAGCTTCGAAGACAATTGATGCATCGTTATCAGTGTTGTCGCCATTTGGCTGTGGATCGCCCTCGTTGCTAATCCTGTGGGGATCCAGAGGGCGCAGAATGACATTTCGTACGAGAGGTACCGCAAGCCTCGTCTGGCTGATTGTTGTGACTGGGTTGATTATAGCGGGACGCAAGACTTCCGGCACATCAACAGGCTTGCTGATACCTGTCGCAGAAGTGGCAGGAACGAGACCATTTTCGGTATTGTGCACGATGGGCGCGGCGCCGGTCTGTTGTGCAGCATGCACTCGTCTTTCGCTGATCTTTCCTTCGTCGTCGTCTCCATCCATCTCAGCGTACTTTCTCTTGTTGCCTAGCAACAGACTCGCCAGCCCGCCCTTGGGTAATCCTTCGTACGGCTTGCTGACATCAACAACTTTTGCTGGTTCATCCGAGACTGCAGCTCCGTGCTTCACTGCAGCTTGAAGCTGTGGTCGTGGGAGATTCGATTCGCCCTGGTTAGAAGATGAGAGCAATAACGGAGCTACTCGCTTCTTTCCATCTTTTGTGATTGTCACTCGCTGTTTCAGTTTATCGATGCGTTCAGCCTGCGGGTTCTTTGGAGGTGCCGGCGGTGGATCTGCAGTACTTCCATTTGTGAGGCTATTTGTGACCGGCTCTTTCATAGTCGCTTGGCTGTTCATCTGAGCTCCGTCGCCCATGAGGTCACCCATGCGGTCTTCCACCCTATTCATCTCTGCGTCCTTACTCTGCTCTTCCAGTAGCAGTGCATCCGTGTTCTCGACAATGCCAACTCTGCGACCAGCGCCGTATTTGGCAAGTGCCTTGTCATATTCGCCAGTTGGTGCTGGATAGCCAAGCTCACCCTTCTCGAAGACCAAGGCCGCAATCGTGCCGTCCAGTGATGTCAAGAATAGTGTTTCGCCGTCGGGACTCCAGGCTAAATCGCTGATCGCTTTGGCACTCAATTCGCTCGTGGTGACAAAAGGTCGCGGGAAGCTCGTATTCCATACGGAAAGTGTCTTGTCCTGTCCAGCACATGCTACCACAGTCACTGCACCAGGCGAAATGTAGTCCTTTGGAATGACTGCAGGCGGAGGCTCTCTGCAAAATAGCCTAGGTGAAAACGCGCAGACCTCGACGGGCCCTTCGTGTCCAATGAGATTGATCTCGCTATCCCAGCTCCCTCGATTTATGATTGCAACAGAGCTGACTGGCCCATTGACGGCATTCGCGGCTGCTATGTGCGCTCCCTCTGGGCTCCATGAGCATCTTCGGAAATATGTGGTTAGCGGCGAGGTGTTGAAGGGGGCAGAGACGGTCGTTTCGAGGGTGAAATTACTGGTCTGGTCGTAGGCGGTCGCGTTGGGTGGTGGTGAGGTAAATCGGTAGATTTTGATGCTTCGATCGTCGCTTGCAGTAGCGAAGTATTTGTTGGCTGGGTCGAAAGTGATGCCTTTGACGTGCGACTGGTGCTGGGCCAATGTCTTCAGCTTCTCAAACGTGCTGCCGCTCCAGACGACTACTTTGCTATCCAGCCCGACAGAGACGAGAATCGAACTGTCGCAGCTCCAGCCCAGATCTTGCACATCATTGTCGTGTCCAATCAAGCGGCGGAAGATGCGCCAGTTCTCGACGGGTGGTGCTTCGTTGCTGCCAAATGTCGTATGCGCCGGCGGTCCCGGGTCGAGCGTGTATACGCATACGATTTTGTCGTCGGCGCCCGAAGCAAGATACTTGCCGTTGGGGCTAAATCGCACACTGTGGACAGTGCCAGAGTGGTAAGATAGCGACGCGAGCTGCTTGGGCTGTGTCGCATCGCCATTTTCGCCATTGCCGTGGCTATCTGAAGCGTTCACGATGGCCTCTGTGCTCCATATGCGTACGTGTCCGTCCCCAGCTGCCGTCGCCAGGCGTGCGCCGTCTGGCGAAACATGGCAGCTGTACACTTCGTGATCCTTTTTCTCCCCTCCATGGATCAGCCACGATGGCTTGGTAAATCTCATTGTCGCTCGATCATATCGCGTTGGTTGAGTGCGTTCGCGGGTTTCGCCTGAGTAGAATGTGTGTTCGCGCGCGAATGCTGGCTGTTTGCGACGTACGATGTTGCTGTTCTGGTCACTGTTACAGATGCAAGCTCGCGCCGAGCTTACTTGACTTGCGCGAACGCGACAGGGACAGGGACGATCACATGCAGACTCGGGAGCAACCGTCAAATGCCTTCATGCCTCACATTAACGCGATCACTTCGACGGCAGTTCGGAGCCGAGATCACCGCCATTTGTTCAAATTCACGCACTAAGTGTCGATAGGAGCTGTTCCGATTTCTACTATACTTGCTTATATAGCTAAAGTTACAGCATTTAGATCCAGCCTCGTGGCATACATTCGCCCAACATAAACTCTGCCATACCACCCGTTGTGGCCGGAGTGAAAGATGCCAGGTTGCGAAATCTGTTCTGTCCATAAACGAGCTTCTGGAACGGTGGTGTGCCTCCGTCTACATGTAAGTTTCGTGGCAAACAAGGCTGAAGTACAGATCAAGTTGCGATCGAAACTGAGATATATTGACTTGGAATCAGACACTTGCAGACCATCTGAACGTGCGAGTCTCGTGTAGCACTTTTGATTCACAAGGCTCGAGGCTCTGGTCCAGAAGCCCACCAACCAAAGACTAATATTTGAATAGATGCAAGATCTCATTGTGAGACGTAGTAGAAGCGGTGTTGAACTGGATGCTTCATATAGCCAGTCTCGTATCTTTCGAACTCTTTAGCTAGCAGAACTTGCTGTGCATTGACTCGTTTCCATGAATTGCCAAATCTTCGCAGTTCGATGCTGACTATCTTTCCTTTCGTAGCTTTCTTCAGTGCAGACGGGTCAGCATGTTCAAAGCCATCATGTTCACAGACCCAAGAAGCGAGAGTCATCACCTTCGTATCCAGGCCGAACTTCACGCTTTGAAACATCTTCCAGCCACCCATGGTCAGGTCTTCTCGGTCTGCAAGGCGAAGCTCCAGTCCCTTATTCGTATACTGCCACGCCAAACGATCTTCTGGATTCAGAGGTAAAGCTCGTACGTTGCCAAAGCCAGCAAAGCATGAGGGTGATGGTGCAATCATACCACAGGGCGAAGTGGAGGATGATGTCCAAGCGAACACAGTTTCGTCATCGGTGGACTTGATGATCTCAAGTTGAAGACGGAAGAAAGCCTTTTGTCGCTCGCCATACAGTAAAGGCATATTGACGTTGAATATTCCAAGAAGGGAATATGCATTGTCCTCGACTCGTGTCGTGGTGCGTCGAGCTGCCCAAGACATTCTCATCGCCACGTTCGCGGAGTGAATTGTAGCTGGGTACAGAAGAAACCTTGCCGGAATAGTTGTGATCCGGGAAAGGAGTGCCACGAGCCTCGACTTTGCACCTATGATACTCCAAGACGAGTCGAAGAATATCACAACGTATGGAGCGAGGAGCTCCTACAAAGTCCAGCCACGCGTGAACCATGCACTGTTGTAGAGAGAATTTTCCGTTTTCTTGGGATCCTCACTCAACTGCACATCGGCCAGGTAAGCAAAGCATTCTGCTGCACGCTGGTACCACTCAAACATGCTGTTGATGGCCTCACTCAGCTCAGCTGAGGAAGTCTTGTCGATACAGCATGTATCAATCCATATCCATTCGTGGTTCCGCGACTCCGCAAGCTGACAAGCCGCCAGGATCTTGGTATAGCCAGTGCCATCGACATTGCTTCCCGAGAGGAACTGCTTGTATGACACTTCTTGAAGTTGCCAGCGATGTGACAGGATAGCATAGGAAGGTGTGTCCTCGTCAAAAAATTCGCTGAACTCTAGCGATCGTGTGTTCAGAAGACGCATTGCAAGCAGAGCAAAGCATGGTCCCTTGAAATTGCGTGGTACATGCTCGCAGAACCAATATTGGCATTTGGTGTTAGCGAAGATGATTGGCGTTCCGCAGTGCGCTTGTCTGTTCAGCTGCCAAGATCCCAAGAGCTGCAACAGCCGTCGGAGGGGGCTTTGTTGTCTTGCTTTCTGTCATATGCACACACATCTGGACACCATAGCCACTCTTGGCCATGGTGACAACAATGACCCTGCTGTGGCCTACAGAGCTTCGATAAGGACATAAGGCTCTAGAGCATCGCCGGTATCCTCCTCTTCTTAGACTTATTCACTCTTCGTCGTTGCCCTCAAGCATTCTGTCATAACACCATATCTGTCAATTCAAGAGACCATGGTTGAGCAGCCGAGAACTCAGTCTGAGAACGTTGATGTGTTGCCGAAAGACGGTCAGCAAACTGTTGTCGAGAAGCCGCATGCGAAAAGATCTTGGATTCCATTCCGGCGACAGAAAGAGCCACTGCCAGAGTGGTCAGTATAGAGCTTGCGCATGCTGTGTTCTCACATAGCTAATGTTCTTCAGGAAGATACAGCAGCAGAAGCGCTTCAAGGAGTGGGAGAAGTCTATGCATGTCAATCTTTCGTGCGTACTCTACTCGAGCTAACGAGTCGCAGGAGCAAACAACGAAGCTCAGTCGGTGTCTTTACACAGTTCTACAAGCCGAGCAAGCAGAATAAAGCGTTCTGGATCTGGTGGGCTTGATATACATGTCCTCGGGACGGTGAACTGTTCACTCGCAATAGCACGACGAGAGTGCGAGATCACACTTGGGAGGTGCGATACATATCAGTTTTCGAATCGCGCAATACCACGGAAATGTCGCGGCGAGAGTGGTGCAAAATGGGGTTTCAGATGAACCAAAGGCACGACACCGCGCAGAGCAGCGGCGCATGAGGCGACGAAGCGGGCAATGCCAGCGTCTTGTCAGCGCAAGAACTTCTCTGTTTAGGCTGCATGATACAGAGCTAGAGCATTCAGCCGACAGGAAAGTGTCGAGAGTCGACGGAAAGCCCAAGCGCAGTGCAGCTCATGAGCAGTTCAAGTAGTCTCGAGAAGGGTTTTTGTAAGCTGTCATATTGGCAGGAGCATGGCAGAATTGATGTAGTTTAGCGAAGCTGTTCTGGCGAACGTGGTTGCTTCGAGGCCAAGTGCCATGTGAAAACGTTGCTCGCCCCTCCCCCGGCTTTCGATTTGCAAAGAATGACGTGCACCCTGCCAGATTTCTTGAAGCTTGCCCTGACCTTGACTTCCAGTAAACAGTTACACCACCTCATTCTGCGATTCATCTACGCCCGTGCAGAGCACTGCTCACTCTCTTTCTATGGCTACTCAACGGCGGCAGTCTCAGAAGGTCTCGATAGATGTACCCATATCCAATGGCGACATCAAGAAAGCCGCCGACAAACTAGACTCACCAAGCGGCTCGCCTTTCCTGCCCACCTCTCTCGAAGCGGCGCTCCTTGCGATTTACCCAGCAACACTCCTGCTGGGCTCGTTGTTCAGCACACTACATCCTGCGAGTCGCAATGCAACATACTTGCCGAACGCGCAATCGTACGATCCTCAGAACGCGCCTAGCTATTTTGCGAAAAAGAGCAATGTCTTCAATGTCTGGTTCGTTAAGATCGGCTGGTTCTGGATCACGCTCGCGTTCACGCTCTTGATCTTCTCGCATTCCTCACTCGGGCCTCCACTTCGCCCACAGCTCACAAGGAGACGGATACAAGCTATACTGCGGTACACATGCGTCACACTCATCTGGATCTTCGTCACTCAGTGGTTCTTCGGGCCCGCGATCATAGATCGAAGCTTTCGATGGACGGGCGGAAAATGCAATCAGGTACTGTCAGACAGTCTCGACGAGAAGATGGAAAGAGGAGACGTGAAGGAGGTGTTTTCGCATGCCGCTTGTAAGGCCGTCAACGGACAATGGATCGGCGGTCACGACATCAGTGGACACGTCTTCCTCCTCATACTCGGAAGCGCGATGCTATGGCTGGAGCTCCTTCCAGCTGTTTTGCGCACAGAAGGTCTCCGAGAGAAGAGACGCATCATGACTCCAGACGGCTTGACCAGAAGTGCTTCATTCGAAGTGGATTCACGTTCGACGCACTCTAATGCGAGGGACGAGTTGGGATTCGGCATAAAGGCGGCCCTGGGCGTGGCATTCTTGAGCTGGTGGATGCTACTCATGACCGCAGCGTACTTTCACACTTGGTTCGAAAAAGTTACTGGTCTGTTAGTGGCATTCTTGTCAATCTACACGGTGTATTTTCTGCCAAGGGGTGTGCCTGTACTGCGGCAGTGGTTGGGCATGCCTGTACAATAGCTGCGGACTGAGACTAATCGGGCTACATGAATGAGAAGATTGCAGGCGTCTCCTCTCACACCAAATACCTATTTGTGCAATCACACAGTCAACTCTCGTGCAGTGCTTCTCGGAAATGCCGAGTGGAAGTTCGTGATCGTATTTGATGTCTCAGGGTCTCACGGTAATGTCGTCGGCTCCACACTGCGTCCACAGGCGAGATGAACCTTGACGAGTCGAGATCGTGCCATCTCGTTCACGCAAGGATCATCACGGCAAGGCTGTGCAGAATATAGATTACTGTTGCGTGAGGTGCCACGCTAGACTTGCGTCCGACCGATCCGAAAATCAGCAAAGCTCGATGCCCGAGGGCAGACGTACGGAGTGGTCGTGTCTGTGATCTTCAGGCACAGCTGGCATAACAACGGCGTCTGTTTACTCATTGATCAGCTTCCAGTGCAGAATGGCAGACCCTGGGCGCCATAATTGCGGATCTACGCCTCCAATCGGCGCCGCAACGCGCAAACGGCGATCCAGGCTGTTCTTCAGAAACCTTGCATCTCGGCGACCGTGGATCCCTGCGCCTCATCCAGGTTCGCGTTCGCTATCGCCAAAACAGCAGTTTGTGTATGCTTTTGGTTCAGCTAGGGATGCTCCCAGCACAGCCGCACCAGGCATGCAATTTGTCCTCAGGACTTAGAAGCGGACATATCGGTATGCTCGCTGCTGTTTGTGCCTGATGACAGCTGCCTCGTCGACACGTCTCCCCCTACCATACGAAAGCCTGGCATTGGCACCGAGCATTGCAACGGCAACATCTGCAATGGCCAATCTGGTCAAGCGTCGCTCCAATTCGATACGACGATTCGACTGGACTAGAGATCTGGGATTGAGCTCCGATTTCCAGCGATGTACGAGAGAAAATGTAGACTGGGCTATAAGTCCACTGGGACCTATGTTGGACTGGCCAGCATCTCTGCGTCAAATGGTGCTCATTTGTCTTGCTGACAGCGCACCGTCGGCGGTGCTGTGGGGCTCGGACACTGCCATCGTCTACAACGAGCCCTTCTCTTTACTCATTGGGAACAAGCATCCCAAACTCCAGGGCCAGCTCGTCACCGGCGAACTCTCAGACGTATGTGCTGACCTCGATGCAGTGTGGCAGAGGCAAGCAGTAGACGGAACCACGGTGACGATCAAGAATCAACGGATCAGACAAGAGAGGCTTGGATTTGTGGAAGAGAGGACATATCACTGGAAACTTATTCCAGTTATAGGCGATGATGGTTTCGTGACGGGCAGCCTCGTCAGCTTAGAGGATAATGACAAAGTGCCACCTAGAAGAGAGCGAAGCAAGTCGGCAGCAAGAGAATTTGGCAACGCTATCAAAGGTGCGGCCAACACAACAGCTTCAAATATTCTACGATTGGAACAGCACTTTTCTGGCAAGACCTGTAATTGCGAGAAGTTGTGGGAGGCCACGCAACAACTCAGGATACACGAGCAGCGCTACGAGAAGTTCGCAGACTTTGCTCCTGTCGGGATAGCGGCGCTGGACAAAGACTACCAGGTGGAATGGGCCAACAAGGCATACTTTGACACGATGGCGGCCCCGGAAGATGCCAAGTCATTCTTTGCGTATCTTCATCCCGAGGATGTTGCGATGGCACAAGGTTATTTCGATACTGGAGCATTCCGGGACGACTCATTCACATTCGAATGTCGATTGAAGAAATGGGCTGCGAAGAAAGCCTCTTCACCACTCGAAAGCCCACGACCGCTTGAGCCCAGCCCTTCTTGGGTGCTCGTGAGTGCATATAGGGAGACAGATCACGAGCAGCATACCATGTGCTGGCTCATAGACATCACTGCTCACAAGAACGCGGAGGAGTTTTTGCGGAAGAGGATGGATGAAGCTGTGGAAATGAGGCAGCAAAAAGAGAGATTTATCGATTTGATCAGTCACGAGATCCGGAACCCATTATCAGCAATGACCCATTGCATAGACGACATAATTGAGACCGCAAAGCAAGAATCTATAGGCCAGACCGACGACGTTCTCGAGGCAGCACAGACTATTTCGTATTGTACTCAACACATCAAGAATATTGTCGGCGATGTTCTCACGCTTTCAAAGCTCGACTCGCGTCTTGTCGAAATATGCCCGCAACCGACACAGCCGAAGTTACTCGTTCAAGAAGCACTGAAGATGTTCACTCGAGAATTGCGAGCTTCCGCTATTGACCTCGAAGTGGACATGGATCCTTCTCTGGCAGAGCTCGGAGTGGACTGGCTCATGATGGACCCTGGTCGTTTCTTACAAGTTTTGATCAATCTGACCACTAATGCGATCAAAGTGGTCAAAGACAGGAGCAAGCGATTGATTACCGTCAAGCTGAGCGCCACGCATGGTCCAGCATGCAAAGCCAGTGACGAAGTGCAATGCGTCCTCCCTCGACAAGCTCGCAAGCCTGTCGAATTCCCGCAGCCGCACGATCAAACGAAATCTCTGTACCTAGTGTGCAGTGTTGAAGACACAGGTCCCGGATTGGAGAAGCACGAGCTAGCAAGTCTATTCGAACGCTTTGCTCAAGAGAATCCGAAGACTGAGAGCAGATATGGTGGATCCGGCTTAGGCCTGTTCATTTCGCGGGATCTGACTGAACTGCAGGGCGGACGCATAGGCGTCGCATCGCAGCCTGGTGTCGGATCGAAATTCGTCTTTTCTGTCGAAGTCAAGCGCGCCACTGAGCCAGCTGTACTGGTTCAAGTCCCTTCGGTCGAGATAACTAAAGGCCTCCAGGCTTCCATCAGCTGCGAGTCTCCGCTTGCTGCTAAGCCTGCGGCCGTATTGCCCACCCAAGAACCTTTGCGAGGACAAGGCATACTTCGAAAGGATTCTCTCAAGAACAAGGACAAGGCCGCGGCTCGAAAGCTTCTCATAGTTGAGGACAACTCGATCAATGCAAAGGTCCTCTCAAATCAGCTTCGAAAAAGAGGCTACGACGTATCGGTAGCGATACATGGCGAAGAAGCACTCGAAAAGCTGAAGATGACCACTGCTCCCTCACGACCTTCTCCAGTCTCCACCGCCTCGACAGCGTCGGTTCTGTCAACAACGACATCGACACCGTCTGTGGACTCCGTTCTCAGCACAACAATCCGGCGAAAACCAGTTCCATCGTCTACGCAGACAATTCCTCCAGCACAATCTGATTTTGATGTCGTGCTTATGGATATTGAGGTACGTACAAACACGCGGCACTGCTTGTAAATGATGCTGACAATATCCCTGTAGATGCCAGTCATGGATGGAATTACTTGTGCACAGCAAATTCGTGCATTCGAAGCGAATCAGGGAGCACATCATCGTCTACCCATCATCGCGGTGACGGCCAATGTGAGGAGTGAGCATGGTAGTGCTGCGCTCGAGGCTGGCATGGATGCCATCACCACCAAGCCTTACAAGATTGAGGATCTTGTGAAACAGATTGAGGAGTTCGTGATATGATGACCTGCGCACTCATAGAGGTGACGACAAACTCTCGGCAGTGGGACATCTCAAAAGGTGCAAGGACGCCAGTAGCGATCAAAAGTCGATCGTCATAGCCCGGACGATATTTGCTTCAGTTGTACATACCAGATCCAGCCGCTCGCTCGCTCAGAACGCAGCAGGCAGACATAATACAGTAATGACGATTCGTTGAAACAAGCAGAGCTGGAACTCTTCATTCCTAGGCACTCTCACGAGATTTTCTTGTCTCACGAGATTTTCTTGATCCTCCTCCTCGCCACGTCAATCTTCCCTTGCACGCGGTCGACGTCCTGATCCACTAGTCCCAGCATCTCATTTTGAACTTCCAACTCCTCATTGATCATGATGCCCATGTCCTTTAGTCGAGCCACGGTCTTTCCAAGTGCTAGCACATCCTCATCCTGTTCCTGCATGACCTGTTTCTGCAACTGCAACACTCCGGAATTATCCAACTCTCTAGTCCTCTCGGTCTCCTTGAGAGGACCTCCAAGAACTCTCCCAGAAGGTTTTGCGCCGGCGCTTGTCCCTTTCCAAAGCTCTGACTTTTGCTCACTGGTCGCCGCAGCAGAGGAATTCATTACAGAAGCTGTGGCTTTGGCAGTTTGTGCCGCCATGCTCTTCAATACACCCTCCAAACCCTCCACCTCTTTCTTTGCAGCTCCGACCAGGTCTTTCCTTCGTCTGATCTCTCCATCGCCGAGCTTCTTGGCTCCCCCCCAGCCTGCGTCATCACCTTTGGATGCGGCAGATATTGCTTTCAGTCCATCTTCCAGCTGAGCTATGTTGGTCGCCGCCCGAACTAGACTGGCTTTTGCTTCTGCTGATAATGAATGCTGTGCCTGAGCGGTCGTTGCGGCTTCGCGTTGCTTGAGCTGTGAGCGTGCGGCTTGGATATATGACTTCAGGTCTCGGTGCACATCAAGCCATTGGTTAGGATCTGTCACGGGTCCTCCAGCGCTTGCAGGTCGTTGTGATGTGCTGCCATTCGTCGTGTTCGTTGTAGTGCTGCCACTCGGTAGATTTAGGAAAGATCTCCAGGCACTGCTGCTTCGCCATCGCGCATCCGAAGATTCCAAAATTGTCTTCACGTATTTCTCCAAGCCCTGCCGCCGTTCTTCTGTTAGAGCTTCGCTGTTGACAGTGCGTCGGAGCCAGGACTTTGCTGGTAGCGGCGCGGGAGGGGCTTGACCAGTCTGAGATGTAAGCTCATCGTTGAGCGTAAGGAAGTCGTTGTATCTCTTCTTGATCTCGTGTCTTCGGAGTGGTAGTTGCAGGGCGATGTGGTATTGCGTGTAGGGCTTTCCGTCTGCCGGCGTTGCAATAGATGTGGTAGGTATCGAGATCTGGAGTGCTGGAGCCATGCTGAAGGCGAGTATGAGGATCTGCAGGGTTTCAACGGAAACCAGATCTCAGGCAGCTCTATCGAGGCCAGGCCAGGCGGGAGAAGTGTCACGCATCCCAGGTCAGGCAGGGCAGGCAGGCGCTGTGGATCCGGCAATACGGTCTCTGCACCTCCAATGCTGTCCTAACCAGGATTTGAATCGAATGTGACTCTGACTCGCGATGAGCAGCCAGGTTAGTCGGGACCAGTTCGTCGTAGGTATTCTTACGATTATACAGTGCGCGACCTGAAGGTGAGAGCTCGACCTCGAAGGCTTGCGTCATTTGTCGCGTGCGGAAGCGAACCGAAGCAAAGCTTGCCGAGAACCTAGACAGTAGAACACTATACTATTTGTGGCTACAGCAATCGTCCAGCACGAGCAACTCCAACTTCTATTCTGGCGATATCAGTAGTCTGCCGAGATGCAGTCGATACGGCAGATCGAGCGGCTGAACCAGACCGAGCTCGACAAATGCATTCCGCCTAACGCATCATGGCATACCGACTATCGCGACACGGCCTATGTCTACATCGGCGGCCTTCCCTTCGAGCTCAGTGAAGGCGACATTTTGACCATATTCAGCCAATATGGCAATCCGGTGCATATCAACTTGGTCCGCGACAAAGACACGGGCAAGAGCAGGGGCTTCTGCTTCCTCAAGTACGAAGACCAGAGAAGTTGCGATCTGGCTGTCGACAATCTGAGCGGTGCTGGAGTTATGGGTCGTGTCATTAGTGTCGATCATACGCGCTACAAGAAGAAAGAAGGTGAAATTGAGGGCATTGGCGATGAGCAAGAGGAGGATGCAAATGACACAGACCGAGAAGGGGACGAGAGAAGAAAGCGCAGGAAGACAGAAAGCGAGAGCGAGGATGAACGGCCAATGATCAGGGAAGAAATTGAACTGCAAAAGCTGCTGCGCGATCACGATGACGATGATCCTATGAAAGAGTATCTGGTCAAGGCCAAACGAGAAGAAGTTGCGGAAGCGCTGAAGGCAGTGGTCAAGCACAGGTCCAAAGGCGAGGATCGTGAGAGAAAGCACAGACATAGGCACCATCATCGCTCTCGCAGGGACGATTATGATCGCGACGAGAAGGAGCACAAGCATAGGTCAAGGAGAAAAGACACGGATGATGGTGATTCAGAACGCAGGGATCGCTCCAAGAGGGAGCATGATGATCGCGAGGGCAATGAGCGACACCGATCTCGCCGGTCCGGGCGTGAGGAGGATCACATGGGCGAAAGAGGACATCGCGAGCGACGTTCCCATCGAGATCGAGACGTGACGCCAGGTTCGGACGAAGATGTTCGTCAACGTCGATCCAAGCCGCGGCGAGATGAAATCCCGGAGAGAGGTGACGGTTCGCGGCGACGCAGGAGCTTCGATTCTGATGACGACCGGGCGGAAAAGCGAAGCAGAGCAAGCGATAGACGCCGTTGATGTCTTGCGGTACCTTATCATTTGAGCTTTTGTCCTGGTCAGCTCCGCGACGGAATTCTCGTTTATAGATGCAGAGCAAAGACAGCAGGCTCTCTTTAGTTTCGCTGAGGGGCTGTTCGCTGGGCGTGCATTACCTTCATCGTGCTAGATTTGAAGTCATAAGAAGCTCCTGTTTCTGGACTTAAACCCTGGCTCTGGATAATTCGGACAATGAGGAGTTCTGCCTCCTACATGTGCAGAGTAGCATAGTGATGACCATTTAATGGTTTCACATCGGGAGAAAGCAGTGACTTCAATGGCACAAAGTGAATCTACCGCGAGGTCGCTAGAAGCGCAAAACCATGAACCACCCCCTCGAGACTCTATCTGCTACGGCTTCGCAAACATCGTTGTCTGAGCTGCCAGTCGGTCGCCTCTCGACAGCGCGCGTTTGAACACGATATCGAAAACGCAACGCGTATCCCAGCAGCCGTGACTTTCAGATCCTTGAGCAGACCATGTTCGCGTTTAAGCTCCTGCACGCACTATTGGTTGGGAAGCTCCTAGCATGGGCGTTCACAATGTCTTTTGACCAGCACGAACCCTACCAACAAAGGTACACGCTCAACCACAGCGACCTCAAGTATGGCAATGGAGAGTATCTGCAAAACGCTCAAAGTCTCTGTGAGTTGTCGTCTGGCCATCGTCGCCCACGAGCCTCGACGTGGAACTCAGTATGATCTGCAATTGCATCCGACCCTCGATCAACCTCGTCTTCTCGGCCTTGAACACCTCCAGACAGCGCAGCGCTGGTTCTCCCCAAGATTTGCTTGATCGCTTCTCCTCTTGGCGTCAACCTTCGTGCATCACGGGCCTTGAGCTGAATGTGAGGGCTTTGGTAACTTGACTGAATATGCTGGACCTCACAATCTGAACGTGAAAGCATTTCTGTCAGGTCCATTAGGTGCGGGCATAAAAGGTTGGTTGCCTCTTCTATCTGACATTCCTCGTTTCGTACACTTCTTACATAGCTCTGCCTCCTTGTTCTATGAGCCTTTCTCTGCATCTCGGTCACAACGCCCACTCGCTTGTCAGGAAGTTCCTTGCTCTTGACTACCACGCAAGACGACAGGCTTGTCTGTAAGTACTCAATGTATCCCATCCGCAAAAAAGTTGCAATCATGCTGTCTACTAAGCTCACTTCATGCATCATTTGCCATCACTTGCAGATACCTGCATGACCGTTGACGCTAAGACTAGGCATCTTCGAGCTGCTAACACATCGTAGGTCAACCTCACTTCGACCATCAACTACTTCAACAACCAACCTCTCGCACGCACATTCAACTTCACGCATCACTTTACCTTCAACCTGTCATCTGTCGTCCCAAGCAGGCCTGGATACCATGAGAGAGATTAAAGTTGAGAGTGGCAGTGAGCAGCAGCCACCCGCAGCCATGGCCATCCGCCAGCAGACGCCGATCAGTATCGTGTCCTCGATCGCAGGTTCACCAGCTGCAGATGGAGCGACACATGGTACAACTACTGCTACCACCGCCGCTACCACTCCCGATGGAGATGTGGAGATGACCAATAGCAGCACACCTGCCAAAGGCGCCCTGGAGAATGTTGGCAGTCGAAGCCGTGATCTGATCCAGGTCATTCAGAGACTCTCATTGCTTGGCATCAACGCAACACTTCCATCCCTTCCGAAGTTTGTGGTGGTAGGAGACCAGTCTGCTGGAAAGTCCTCAATTGTAAGTAAGATTCGCTTCACGCTGCAATTCGCGAGCTAATATTCCGCGCAGATAGAGGCCACGTGCGACATCACATTGCCGCGCAGCGAAGGTACTTGCACAAAATGCCCATTTCAGATCACGACTACGGCACAGCAGGACCAAGCAGAGTCTTGGAAGTGCACCGTCAGTATACTCCGGAAATATACATACGGCACGCACTATGTGGCTGGAATGCATGGCGCAGAGTTCAATCGCTGGCGTGCAGATGCAGAAACATCATCTCTGCCCTTTGCGGTCATCCATGACAAGAATGAGCTGGAGTCAACGCTACGCCGTGCGCAGTTGGCGGTCCTGAATCCGGACAAGGACTTCAACATGTTCAAGGACCGTGCAGTGGCAGCGCCGATCAAGGATACTGTTGGCTTCTCCCCGAACGTGATCAGTCTCAAAATTGAAGCACCAAATCTGCCCGAACTGTCGTTCTACGACCTGCCGGGGGCCATCAATTCCGTGCCCGATGAGTCCGATGCCCATCTTGTTGACTTCATCGAGAAGTTATTGGAAATCTACGTACGTGACGACAAAGCGCTGATATTGCTGGCTTGTGCCTCCAATCAAGACGTGGAGACATCGACTTCTCTCCGATTTCTCCGGAAATGGTCAGCCACGCGCCGAGCAATGGGAGTCCTTACAAAGCCAGATTTGGTGGACTTGACACCAGCTCGACTGACAAATTTTGAACGTATCCTCCAGGGCAAAGACTTCACATTGGGCCATGGCTGGTTTATTACCCGGCAGCTCTCGCAGAAACAGCTTAATCAGGCATATCGCATTACACACGACCAAGCACGGCAACAAGAGGCTGCATTCTTCGCAGAAGAGCCTTGGAGTGCTGGTGGGCTAGCCCGGCACGTCCATCGTTTTGGCATTTCAAATCTCCAAGACGCCATCTCCACACAGCTCACGCGTCATATACTGGCCGAGCTACCAGAGATCAGAGCGCGCGTCGAAGCTCGTCGCAACGACGTGGAGGATGCACTTGGACAATTTCCCAAGAAGGCCGAGGCTCCTGCTTTGAGTGTTTATATTGAGTACAAGAACGTACAAGATTCGATTCAGAAGCAGATTGAGCCTGAGAGCAAGGCAGATTTCCGCGTTGAGTATCAACGACTTCTCAGATCATACAGCAACAAAATTCGGACCAGCTTACCTACGGTCGATCTGACGACTCCTGGCTACGAAGCGCCCGTACAAGAGATTGATTCCGATTCCGAGCTGGACACGCCTTCCAAGAAGCGTCAGCGGACAGCCACTCCATCGCGTCCGATTGCGGCAGGCCCATCAAAGATCACACCAGACTCTCGCAATCGCCGCACACCGCAGGTTACTCACGATACTCCTAAGACGGGCAAGCGTGATACATTCAATCTGGAGGATGTGCACGAGAAGTTTGAGAATGCCCCGAGCACAGTCTTCGGCGAGACCAATTCTGAGGTGTCCAAGGTGTATGCCGTTCACGCGGTCCAGAAAATCTTGCCGAAAATCACCAACACTCTTATCCAATCGATTGAAAAGCTTTTCTGCACGATGATCACGGCGACCATCCAGAACGTGCTATGCTCACGCCAACCAACCCAATTCTTCGCGCGAGTCATGGAGATCACTAGAGTGCTCCTACAAGAGTTGATCAGGAAGCGGTCTGAGTTCATCCAAGAACTTGTGGACGCCGAATGCTCTCGTACAGTTACGTTGAATCGGCAAGCTACCGAGCGGAGATCCTACTGGGAGCATGAGCTCCGCAAACGCCGTGCAGCAATCCGCGTGCGCGAGCACTTCGAAGCATTGAATGCCGAGAACAATGGCAAGAAGATCATCTCAGTGCCCGACCAAGAGAAGAAGGCGACTGACCTCGAATGGGTCAACAACAACCTTGGTGCCGACCCTTACGATCGGGAGGTCGTTGGTCTTGCTCTGCCGTTCGCCTACTACGAGATTGCGACTGCTTCATTCGTGGACGTGGTCAGCAAACAACTTGATTTTGGTCTCGTTGCTCGCTATCATTCAATGCTTCCGGACGCGCTCAAGACTGGCCTAGCTGGTGATGACGAGGCATGCGCTCAGCTCCTGGCCGAGGACCCTCAGCGCGAGCGTGACCGACTGCGTCTTCTCGCTGAGCATGGGAAACTCGTTGATGCCTTGAACGAGCTCCGAGGCCTGTCCGATGGCCCTGCTTGAACGGACCGTGTGGTCATTGACTTCCACAAGCTGTTGTATTCAGACCCGCGAAGAGATTGATTACAAGAGGAGGATTGGGCAGGAGAAGGTCTGCAAAATGTCACGGAGTAGGAGTCTTTGGAGGTTTTGCGAACATCTTGGCTTGAAGAAATAGGCAATTTCATGCATTGGCTTTTAGTGGTCTCGCAGCGCGAGTCAAGCCCCAATATAGTGCATCCAGATGATCACTGCTTCCAAAACCCAACCGTTCTGTAATCCAATGCCTATCGTATCCTATCGAGCTGGTGATACAAGCGAGCTCGCCTCTCAAGGTCCGATCTTTCCCAAGAAGTGGGCTTCACAGTCGCTTTCACGAAAGGCACAGCTCATCCTCGCTGTCTTCCATGGTGTGCTTGGTTGCTATCCTTGTCGAGACCCGTCGCTTCTTGGCTTGTCTATAGACAGGAATGAGCACTTGTGGATGCGCGTATCCATCAATCTGGACTAGAGCTGGCCTCTCTCGCTTGCTCCTTCTGCTGAGCTCCCGTGGCCTTTTGGATGCTACAGGCATTGGCGTGAGAGCCAAGATATCTGGTGAACGCAAGACGAGGCCTTCGGATCTGGACTGTAGGTCCTCAGAAGGCTCACCATTCTCCTTGTCGTCTGATAGGTCAGAATTAGGAACGGCTGGGGTAAAAGGTGTCCTTGAGATCCATTCCGCAATTTCGTCCTCCCAGCGAACCTTCCTCTGCTTGCCTTTCGGGTGTGGCGTCTTGAAAGCAGCAGCTCCTTCCACTCGACTATACTCCATGATCTTTGCTACCTTATCCATGTAGTCGCGAGCTTCATACTGGTCTAGTCGTGGCGAAAGTACCTGTACGGCTCGTGATGCTAGGTCCTGCAGCGACTGGAACAACAAAGCTGGCATCGCTTCATTCTTCAAGCTTTCATAAATCCGATCAATGAGTAGACCAACCAGAGGCTGACGAGTTTGATCACCGAGTGCGGCCAGATCTGCAGCAAGCGCCGTTGTGAAGATACCCGAAGCATCTCTCAGATGTCGGTCTACCTTTTGATCTTTGACGGTCCGAATGCTGATCATGAACGGGTTCAGGTCCGAGGGTGGAGAGAACGACAGAGCTTCGAGTATAAGACAGGCATGCGCGACAGGGTGATGGAGCAGATGCAAATATGATTTCCCTGCTTCGAGCGCAGCCCCGTGTGCCAAGCTATGCAAAACCTGCAGATCGGCATCCTCTGAGACCATGAAGCTCGCCAAGGTCATCGCGCATAATTTGGAATATATTTCCAACATTCCTTTCGACAATGCCTTCGATTGCGCTGCTGTGAGCTCTTGCTGGTCGATCGCACGAAGATCGAGGGTAGTCCACTGTGGCAGCAGATTCGTTCGGCCAGGACTGATATCGTCAGTCGTCAAAGTGGATGCAAGAACGAGTCTCATGACCTCCGGCACGCGAATCATTTCTGCAAGGCTTGTAGGATTCTTCTCCGCATATTGACTCAGAAGACGTTCTGTCATAGTAGCTGGTAGAGGACCCTCACACAATTTCCAGACTCGTGCTGAGTTCCAATGCGGCAGTCTTGAGAGACAGGACTGAGAAATCTCTTCGGCCTCGGGCATGGCATTATTCTTGCAACAGAGGTCCACAAGCCGATCAATAATACTATCAGAGAGCAAGTTGTCGGACACAGCTTGGCAAATCTGTGAGACACACTGGGCTCGGACGACTATTCGCAGACCTGGCCAGCCGCCTCCGTGCGAACTGCTCATCGTTGACTCGAGTACAGCAAGAACATCAGATGACTTTCGGTCATCGTCCTCGTCGTCTCTATATTCTTCGTCGATTGCAATGTAAGCGGGTACTTGGCGAAGGCAGATAGAACGCAGAGACCGAGCGCCCCGCCTTCTGTCCATCGACTCTCTTTCCGTGCTGTGAAGTACATTCTCGAAAGCTGTAATCAGTGCTGCTTCAGCCCCTTCTCGCGCTGAACATGGTTTGAGCGGTAGCTGCCTTGAACGACGCCGCTTTGGGCAGACAAGTCTTTCAGACTCGCCATCGACAGCCGTCTGGTCGTGGGCTTCCTTGTTTGGTGCTCGATCCACAACGGTGTAATTGTTGCCGCTTGCACCATCGCCATTACCCTGCATCAATTTTTGCACGAAAGGACTGGGCAAATTCAAGGTCTTGGAGAGCCTTCTCTCGTCTTCGACGCTCGCTTTGAGTCGCTTGGTGGATTTCATCTTCCCTGCATACGTTTGCTGTTGAGATTTTGCTTTGCCGTCGGGCAGCCATGCAGGATCGACGGCAGACCAATGCTCGGACTTTGGCCGAGAGACATGATATGGCCGGCTTCGTTCGCATAGTTTCTTGATGTCTGGTTGTATAATTTTGCGGAGAGCCTGGACTCGTGAGGTTATGCTTCTCAGCAATCTGTTGCATCGCGCCTCCGTCCAGACGTCATCATTCTGTAGGTCATGCACTCCGCGAGACGCCTCGCGAGAGCTAGTATATCTATGCTGAGAAGACATGCTTTCTAAGTGTCCAAAACATCATGCCAATTGAGCCATGCTGTGTATTCGGTGATGTCGCAAAGCGATGTCGTCTGTCAACAAACAATCTGGACCCTGTAAATCCAGCAGTCTGGGTGAGCCGGCTAAATTTCGGCAGTATTCGAACTCTGGCACGTCTCGTGTCGCTCCTCGCTCGCGTTCCCCTACACTACGGAATATTTGATGCGCATTTGACCCGCAACTCCATCAATCAAGAGCTCGCTCGCGTCAGGCTACGGAATCCTCTCTATCCCTTCTCGTCGAGCATAGTCATGAGGCAATGCCATGCTCGATATAATCGCGGCACATGTCGTTAAGAAGACGTCAATTATTTGGTTTGTGCGACTAGTCGATGCAAGGCATCATCACGCCTCGCCAAAAGACATTTCCCACTCTCGAAGACTTGTGTGCTCCATCACCTTTCGAAATGAGCTCCGGGCACGTACAGACGGCACAGCCGCCGTCTACTTCGCCTCAAGGCATCAAATTGCGGTCCTACCAGACAGAAATGCTTGAGACTAGCCTTCAAAAGAATGTAATTGTCGCCATGGACACTGGATCTGGCAAGACACATATCGCAGTAGCTCGGATACGGGTCGAGCTCGAACGAAACGACAAGGTGGGCCTGCCATATGGTTCGCCATGCCTGTTCTCTCGTCGTGCTTGCGCTGCCGGCATATCTAACACATGTGATAGCTTATATGGTTTCTCACACCATCAAAGACACTTGCTGAACAACAGTACCAAGTGGTTTCAGCAGAGCTTTCAGCCTATGGGATTCGCCTGCTCACTGGCGCGGATGGGTGCGATAAATGGAGTGATCACCGACTTTGGAGTGCTTCCCTCGCCAATATCAGGGTGGTGGTCGCGACTCCGGCGATTCTTCTTGATGCACTAACCCATGCATTCATGCACATGTCGAGACTTGCGCTCTGCGTGTTTGATGAAGGTAGCACTTGCTGAGCTATAATGATCTCTCGCGATTATTACTAATGGCGAATAGCACATCATTGTACTAAGAAGCACCCGATGAGCAGCATCATGAAGTTATTCTATCATCCTGCTCGAGAGCGCGGCGAGACTGTGCCCCATATTCTCGGTCTCAGTGCAAGCCCTGTAAGCATAGCAGGAACTCTACATCTTTTGGAAAGACATACTGATTTTACAACCACGTCCTGACAGGTCGTCAGCAGCAAAGAAGGAATGCTTCAGTACGTGCAGGAACCCTATGAAGCCGCAGCTGCTGAATATCTTCTTAGAGCCATTGAGAGCAATCTGAACGCAATTACCATCACGCCAAAGCAACATCGGCGTGAGCTAGAGACCTTTGTGCATCCGCCCGAGGTCCAGAACATTCTCTACACAGCACTCTCAGATTTCCCGCCCGGACAGATGACCGCCGCTCTTACTTACCTGGCGCAGACGTACGATCTGTCTACAGATCCATATGTGCTTGAGCTGACTGAGCAAGATGACGAGAAGTCTCGAAAAGAACTTGAGATCACAATCATGAAGCGGAAAACCTACTGTCTTGATCAGCTTCGGGCTCTAGATATACGCGCAGAATTCTTGCTGGAACAGCTAGGCGCGAGCATGACAGACTGGTATGTGGCAGCATGCATTCGCCGATTCAGGAGTGGTCTGATGTCGGACTGTATTATGCTGCCCGATCTGTCTGAGAAGGAACGTCAGCACCTTTCACGCATTTTCGACCGCATTCTCGAGCTCGCTCCAGCAACACCGGACGCAAACAAACATGATGTTACAGCGAAAGCTATAGAGCTTATGAAGATTCTGGTGAAGCACGCTGATCCTTCTTTCCGAGGCATTATCTTCGTCGAGCAGCGTGTACTGGTCACAGTGCTAGCTGAATGGCTACGTGGCTTGCCAGAGCTCAAAGATCACTATCGAATTGCTGCATTTGTGGGAACTTCCACATCCACCAACAGGAAGATATCGGTCGCAGATCTCGTCACCTTGCAAGACCAGACTCGAGATCTTGAATCGTTCAGATGCGGCGAGAAGAATTTGATGATAGCGACAAACGTTCTAGAGGAGGGTATCGATATCTCTGCTTGTAACGTGGTCAGTAGACTCACCGAGTCGATTGCTACTCCTGAGAGGGGCTAATGGCGAGTGTTAGGTGATATGCTTTGACCCTCCTAAAAATCTTGTGTCCTTCGTTCAGCGTCGTGGACGCGCGAGACAGCAGCGTTCCGAATACTTCATTTTCACAAAAGCAAACGACATCGGCAAAGCGAATAAGCCGTGGACCTTACTCGAAGCGGAAATGAAGAGGCTATATTCGGATGATACACGGCAGGTGTGTGAAGCTTTAGAGAGCCATGACCTGGATAAGGAAAGCAGAATCTACCAGGTGCAGTCCACACAAGCTGTTCTGACGCTCGATAATGCTAAATCGCATCTTTATCATTTCTGCAGTGTATGCATATCAAAAGCTGCCGGATACGTCGACTTGCGGCCAGAGTTCGATACTTTCCAGGATCAAACGACACTCCTCTGGACAGCTACGGTCACCCTGCCTGCATTCGTGCATCCAGACTTACGTTCCGCCAGATCTGCAGAATCTTGGTCACGCGAGGAGCTTGCCATCAAAGATGCTGCGTTTGAAGTCTATGTATGTTTGCATAAAGCTGGACTCCTCAACGATAATCTCTTACCACCTCTCCGTGCGCACGAAGAAGATGAGCATGGTGGCGGAAAGTCTGATCACTCTACACTTGTTCAGGGCTCCAATCGCCTTTCAGCATGGCAAAGGCTTTGCCTGCCCTTGCAAAGCTTGACGTCGTGGAGCAGGTGGGAAGTGGTCTTGGAACTCAAGGACACTATCGTCGTCAAGATGGACATGTGGCTGCCCTTTACGGCAGCGACCGAGATACAGGCGTTCAAGCTACACTGGAACGAAGAAACAGAGTATACTGCAAGAATCCATCGCTATAGAGAGACACCACATTGTCTGGATGCAGAACGGCTCGATTTGCTGCGTCGATGTACCGCTCTTGTGCTACGGTTAGTACATTCGGCTCGCATGCCTGGGAACGACAACGATTTTCCTATCCTATTGCAGCCGCAGGACATCCAGGATCTGAACAAATGGCTTTTGGATTCTGGAGGCCAGGATGCTACCGTCTCTCACGGTTTCAGCACTGAGTCCAAGGGTCTTGTACATGTCAAGAGCCAACCTGGTCGCTTGTTTTTCTTACGAGGCGTCTCTCGTGTAGACAACGAAGATAGCGTGTTGCTCACGCCTTTTCCAAAGCGGAAGGACTTTCTGCATCCTCTCCTTGTCACGAACAACTTGAGCATGGCGTACACTTCAGTGGACTCGGTCCCAGCTAGCGAGTGCACTGTTGATCGAATCCCCGCTCGGTATGCTGTGTTTGCCGCATTCGTGCCTTCCATACTGCACCGTCTTGATGTATCTTTGACGGCTGCTTTGCTGCAAATCGGAGCCTTGGAGGACATCGACGTGAAGAATGCGAACCTGTTATTGAGTGCTCTCTGCTCGCCTTCGGCAGGAGAGCCTGACGACTACAATAGACTGGAGTATCTTGGTGATCAGATTCTGAAGCACTGTGCAGAAATGCAAGTCATGGCGCAATATTTGCAGCGGCCAGAAGCGTTCTTGACACTACAGCGTGACAAGATCGTCCGCAACTCAACCCTCGCCAAAGCGGCACTGCAAGCTAGCTTGGACGAATTTATCGTCACGAAACCATTTACAGGCGCAAAGTGGCGACCTCCGCTCCTCAGCGGGATGTCTGGCCTCGATTGTGGCAAGAGAGAGATATCAACCAAAACGCTTGCAGATGTCCTAGAGTCCCTGGTTGGCGCAGCTTATGTCGATGGTGGTTTGGTCAAGGGACTCAAATGCATCACCACTTTATTGCCAAACGAGGTCTGGCATTCGCTCCCTCACTGCTTCGATCTGCTACTGTCAGATTCAAGCCCAGCTGGAAGTCATGACCTAAGCCTGCTAGAGCACATGATTGGATATGAGTTCGAGCACAGACAGCTCCTGTTGGAAGCCATTACGCATGTCTCTTGTCCTTACAACAAGAACGGCTTATCATACGAAAGGCTTGAATTCTTGGGCGATAGTGTCTTGGATCTGGTCATTACGCCGAAACTCTTCGCCCATGAGAGACTTCTACGGCACTGGGAATTACATCAGAGCCATGAAGCTTTGGTGAACAAGTACTTTCTCGGCTACTGCTGCATGAATTACGCAATCGAAATGGACGAGCATGACATCGTGGCAGATGCTAATGGCTGCTACAAAGCGATGCCCAAGCTTCGAAAAGTGCATCTGTACGACTTCCTTCGAGCGAATACGCAGACAACACAGATGAAGCGGCTGGCTGTTTGCAAGTTTGACCAATTGACCCCGGGGATTTCCAAAAAGCTACAAGAAGAGCTAGATTATCCGTGGGCTGAACTGGTCACTCTCGCACCTCCCAAGTTCTTCTCCGACATGATCGAATCTGTGCTCGGCGCGCTCTACATTGACAGTAGAGGAGATCTAAGTGTTTGTGAAAAGTTTGTGGAGCGGCTAGGAATCATGCAATATATGCACCGAGTACTGAATGATCATATTGATTGCCTTCATCCGAAGGAGAGGATCGGCATTCTCGCAGACCAGGATTCAGTAAGATACTCAAGCAAGAGATTGGAGGCGGAGGATGGTACTAAGTCTTGGATGTGTACGATACAGGTAGGTGGCTCGGATATTTTAGCCATTGATGGATGCGCGAGCAAAGAAGAGGGCGAAGTCAAAGCTGCAGATCAGGCTTGCAGAATGCTCAAGGGGAGAGGTGCACAGCTTGTGAAAACACGGAAACGTAAACTTGAAGATGCCACACCTGAAGACAAGACAGGCGAGCAGGCTGTGAACGCTGGCTAGAGTCATGACCTGAAATCGGTTGAAAGATTTCTGGTCGTAATTTAATTAAAATTATAACATTAATACACGGTCTAGCTTTACATTCTGTATGATCTTACAAATCATAGATCTCTGCTGAATGCTTCGTACACTTCGTGCGTTTCATAATCATGCTACTTCTCCACATTGCCTTTACATGAATGGTCTAGATGTCCTTGCGCGCAGCCTTGGAATAGTTCTTTCGCAATGTTTCGCCGTACTTGTAGAGCACGAACGGAATTGGGATGAAAGCAATCGAGAGGAAGGCCAATGTACTGCTTGCCCATGCCACTCCGAGGTCTCTGTACATGGCATTGGCGAAAAGTGGAAAGCCAGCACCGAATGAACTACGGAAGAAGTCGTTGCCAGCGAGCACAGAGGCGGCGTAGTCTGGGTATGCGTCTGGGAGGTAGTTGAGTACGGAGTTGAAGAGTAGGAAAGCACCGATCGAAAACCAGGCGCTGCCAATGATGGGCACAATCCAATGGACATCTGGCCTATGACAGAAGATCAGCATCCTGTGGTCTGGCACACTCGTGCGTTACTATTACTTACCTCGCGGACCAGCCGAACCAGAAAAGACAGATTGGGATGCAGAAAGCGCCAACAAAGCATGGCGTCAAGCGGTACTCTGGCTTGCATTCACCATTCTCGTCGAACTTCGGCTCCAAATACGTGTGAAGATACCAGAAGAAGGGTGGTATGACCACAAATGCACCGATGAGAATACCCAGGAATGCCAGTCCTTCTTCGCCAAGTCCGAAGCCGTAGATCTCTACGAACACAATCACGAAGCTCTCGAACCAGATGTAAAGTAGACCGTAGATAAGTGCGATGTAAAGGTTGAGGAGGAAGACCATAGGCTCCGTGAAGTTCAGGGTGAAGGGTCGAACAATAGCCATCAACACGATCTCCTTTCCGGTCATCTGCTCGGACATGAGCTCAGGCTCACACACGAGCTTATCGTTGCCAGTGATCTTGCGCAGGCGGCGAGTGCGGCGGAGCAAGATGTTGTTGGCGCTCGTCTCTGGGAAAAAGAAGAAGAGGAAGACTAGGCAGAATGCTGACAGCCACATCAATTCCCAAATGGGCCAGGTCCAAGGCGCAGTAAAGCCACCTTCAACAGGGGCGAATTGGACTGCAAAGCCGCCTACGAGCGGTCCCATTGTAGGACCACAAATTGCAGCAACACCCCAGATAGAGATCGCGTAGGCTCGTTTCTTCGGTGTCCAAATGTCAGCCAACGAGGCACCGCCAGTCGCCAGGACAGGACTGCCGAAGAATCCAGTGATGAATCGGAAGGCGAGGAGCATGCCGAAATCCTCTGCCCTAGCGACGGCAGGCTGAAGACCGACGAAGATAGCAAGCGTTCCGAGATAAATTGGATTTCTGCCAATCTGAGGAATTTCCGACATAGGTGACCAAAGCATTGGACCAAGACCATATCCTGCAACGAACAGACATAGACCGAGGGTTGCTGCAACCTGTGAGACGCCAAATGTCGCCATCACGCTCTGAGTGCCGGCGGAGTAGATGGCGGATCCGATGTACACAGATGTAGTCAACAGGCAGATCTCGAAAGTGACGAAGCACTTCTTGAATAGGCTCCAGTTCTGAGGGTTCTCTGGATCGTTGTCTCCCCACCAGCTTACAAGCGCTCGATCTCGACCTTTCTCTGGGTCGACCTTGACGCCGCTCACATGGTTGATGCGTGCATCATCGCTTGAATTTCTCTCCTTCCCACTCTCGCCATCCGATGATCGCCTTTCTTTCTCGGGGTCGGGTAAGTCTTCGCCTCGTTCCTCACGCGTGCGGGCACCGCCCAGAGTCTCAGGCTCGGTTCCGTCTTCTCGAGGATTGGTGTCTCCATGATCTGCTAGATATCCAGACTTCTTCTCATCGATGAAGTGCTTAGATAATGATGGATCCGCCTCTTCTTGATATTGGAGAGCCTTCTTCCGTGACAGGAATCGTACGAGATGGCCAAAGGCCGTGTCCCGGATCAAGTCTGTCATCGCCAAATTCCCAGGCTATCAAGCCTGATACAGCCCAAGATTACCAAGCTCTTCCAAGACGCTGGGTGATGGACGATTTCCAAGACAACGGAAAGCGGAATGGACGAGGAATGTAACTAGTAAGGATGTTTCAAGGACGACAAGAAATGCGAAGTAAGGATAACTACGGCTAAGCATATACTTATTACACGCTCTTCTTTCATCATTGTTCGCATTTTGCTAATCCCGAACCGTTGGTAGTGATTTTCTCTCCCAAGCCATATGAACTCATCACTCATCGTCATTGAAGAAAGCTTAATCGCGTCACGGGCCGTAGCATCGCTGTGTCAGCCCGTGCGGCGATCTCATTTGTGCGCTGTGCCACGAGCGCGGCAGATCGCCTTTGGGGACGAGATCTGGCGTGAAAATCGTCCCAAGAAAGGATAAATGGTGCAGTAGTGCGATCTCTGAGTGTGATGTAGTTCTAAGGAGAAGTCGCGTTTTGCTTGGCGACGACGGGATTTTTAATCTTCTTGACCGGGATCCTTGTGCTTCCGAACCGAAACACCGAAAGCAACAAGACGGCTTCGATGCCCGCTGCGCGATGTGGATTCCGCAACTTCAACCAGATCTCAACCCGCGGACAGGCCCCGTATCAACCAACGATCACTGTCAGGCTCAATATCCGCATCGCATAAAGGCCTGACGCTAAGCAAGAACTTCTACCACACGGTCATAGACACAGACTGCCGCGGAGCAGCCACATGTCCTGATGTCCTGGAGCACTTCTTCACGATGGCTTATGCAGGTGGAAAACATGTCGTGAAGCTGGAAACCGTTCGAAGAGCAATGCAAGATGTTTGCTACTGCAGACCTCTAAGGCCTTGTCACAATTCCTAGCTGAAGCATTCAGAAAGAAGAGGAGCAAAAAGCCTTCCCTTTGACGTGAGAGAGACTGGACCCAAATCGGAATCAACACTACTTCATCTCTCGAAGCTCGGAGGTAGGTGCCTTGTGGTCGAGCTCAATCTCTGCATGGTGAGAGTCTTGAACGCCCAGAAGATCGCCTCCTTTCTCGACGTGATTAGAGCCGCCGAACTTGGTGTCCATCTGTGTCGAATGTCAGCGATTTGGACGACTGTCGCTCTTCAAAGCGGAGAACGTACCTCTTCGAGCAAAGTCTTTCTGGTTTCTGGAATGAAGACTGCATTAAGATTAGCGTACGCCCTTTTAGGATGACTCTGAGCGACTTACACCACACGAAAACCGCCAACAAGAAGTTGATCCCCGCGAACATATAGAATGCGTAAAAGCCACAGTTCTTCAGAAAGATCGGAAAGAACTGCCCCACTATGGCTTGTGCTACATTCTGCGTTTGACTCGCCATTCCCACGGCTTGGGCGCGAACGTTCATGCTAAAGATCTCTGATGTCCAGATCCAGACAGTCGCGCCCCTAGAAACATCAGCAATGTCGGTACAAGGAACCATCGAGATCACCACATACCATGTCGGCTTGTAGAAGAAGATGAACAAGAACAGCAGAAACACAATGGATATGGCGACTGATCTAGACTTCCCACCATCGGCCAGCGTGGGAGTCTGAGTCTCGACCGAAGCGACGATGATCATGCATATTCCCATACCAATGGCACCGACGATAAACAAAAACTGAGAAGCATTAGCTTTGGCCAGTAGACAGACCGAAGATACCCACCTTGCGTCCAAACCGGTCAGCAGTCCAAGCAGCATTAAGCGTGAACAGAATGCCAAAAGTTGCATTCAACGCATTGATCAACGCAATGGTTGAGTCGCTCTTGAAGACTTTCTTGTAAACGATGGTGCTGTAAGTGTTGAGCGATCCTTGTCCGGTGACCTGCTGGCCTGCATTCATAATAAAAGCCAGCAAAAGTCGCTTTCGAATCGAGCGGTCTTTCCACAGCGCAGAGTACGAAGACGAGATTGCTTCCTTCTCGAACTCCAGTGCTTCGCGGATCACCAAAACTTCATCTTCGACATCTTGCTCCGATGCTCGGATTGTCCGAAGAGATTTGCGTGCTTGCTCGATCTTGTTCTTCTTGATACTCCACCGAGGACTTTCAGGAATGAAGAAGACCTGTGCCAGAATAAGGACAGGCATCAGTAGCTGGAAAATCACGACCATCTTCCAATCCCATTCTCCAAGAGCCTCGACATTTTTGGAACAGGCGTAGTTGATCCAGTAGGCGATGAAGCTACCAACACTGTAGAACATCTGCCAAAAGGTCATAATGGTTCCTCTGATCTCGGGCGGAGCACATTCGCCTACTTCATGTTAGCATCGACATCAGCGCTGACCGAATCGAAGACCATACCGATGTAGATCGAGCCCGCTGTCAACGCCAGACCTTGTCCGATACCAATTACAACCCTACCGGCAATGAAGCAGCCGATCTCGCCTCTTGGGGAAAATGTCTGCATGAAAGTCGCAACGACAACACAAGCAGCACCTGACGCCATGCCCACACGACGACCGAAGTAGTCGGCAATTGGACCTCCCATGAAGAATCCTGCAACGATAGCTCCGACCGTGTAAGATGTATTCACGGCACCAATGATTTGCGCTCCTGGGTCGTTAAAGAAAGCGACCCAGTTGTCGGAGCCCTGGACGGCATTGTAGACGCTGGCATCGTAGCCATAGAGGACCATACAAGATGCAGCGACGAGGGAAATGTACCTGCATGGCCATTAGAAGTCGTCAAGAGCCAAAATCGCGAGAAACTTGCCAATTGTACACCCTAGTGGAAGCAACCATACTTGCGCTGACCAGGACACAAGACCGATATCTTGCAGTATGCTGAGTGAGCTTTCCACCACGATAGAGCTAGTCGTGCAGTCAAGCAGACGTGCGGAGCAAGTCAACAGCGTATATCTGCCCCCAACATGCCGAAGTTGAGGAAACAATGTCGGGAACCTCATTTATCTCACACAAGCGAGAGAAGAGCCCCCCAAACTTTCATCTCGCATGATCATTCGTCCCAAAACCAGCGAGATGTCGAACGACAGACGAACTCGCCACTGGCAAGTTTCAATACTCCTTCGCTTCGCTTGCGCAGACTTGCACCATGACCGTGACGTAGTTTTGCTTCGCTAAGAGTGCTGTTGATGCTTGCCAATGCAGCTTAGAACACCTAAGCTTCAAGGATGGTGTGCCGATTCCGTGGAGGTGGCTGCAAGAGTGATACTTCCACCACTAAAAAATACGGAAGGGACATCTGGGGCCGAGAAGAGGCGTAGTCTTGTGTGGTACAAGCTGTGGGGGATGCACCGGGTAAATTGCGTGACAGGGATACCATCGCGATACTGCGAGACTGTCCCGTTGCTGCTATAATAATCAGAGAGCTCGCTTGTACCATGCCACGAGTTGAAATGAATGGAAGGCGAACTGGTCCAGGGTCATCAGCAGCAGCGAATGGACTTCATTAGAATTTGTCTAGGATGCGATGATTATTAAAAGCAAAACCCAAGCCACGATAAGGTGCTCATGTCAACAAAACACCCTACTCTCTGGTGACCAGCGCCTGATGAAAAGAACGCTCTTTCATGCACAAATAGAAGTCGATCTCCTCCTCACAAGCCCTCTCCGCGCATGCGTCGACGTCCCCGAAGGCTGCCGATATCATGCCCAGTGGCACCATCGTGAACAGCTTCAACAGGAGCGACCGCTTCTTCCGTGGGCTGGACAACGTTCTCCACGTGTTCCGTGCCCTCCTGAGCAACAGCAGTGGCCTTCTCGTCAGCCGCTTTAGGAGCCTCATCGAACTGGACTGAAGGACGGCCGCGACCTTCTTCGGCTTGGCGGCCGAGTGTGCCTCTGTTGTCGGTGGCATCGACTGGCTCAAGAGCGGTGGTGGTGGCAGTAGCGGGTACCTCGCGCACTTCTGGTGCGGCAGTGGTCACAGGCTGAGTTACTGGCTCGACAATAGTCGGCTTTCGCTTTGGATCTCGACGTCTCCGGGCCCTGTCGCGGAGGCGCGGCAGACATAAGCAGCACCCTGCGCAGCACAGTCCCGCGAGTAAAGCTGACCCGACTGCTGCTCCTACTCCAGCGCCAATCTTGACGGCTCGATGCTTGCTCGCTTTCTTGTGGTAAGTGTGGCGGTAGCAGTGAGAGTAGCACTCTTTTTCATCAGTGCATGTCGGTTTGGTGAAGAAGTGCTTGTTGCTGGATGGTGGCTTAAGAGACATCGGTGGCCCGCCAGGCACGCTGACAAGCGGGAAGTATGTGAGCTTTGGATCGGTTGTGCCCCAGTGCGCTCCGGTCAGCTGCAGGGTCGTGGTCGCGGGTGACCACCAAGTCATATTACTTGCGACTGAGGCTGAGGGTACGACCGCGGTGATCTGCATGGGCTTCTTGTGAGATGCTGTGCAGGAGCAAATACCTTTGGTGTTTGCGTCTTTGTAGGATGTGCAGTAATCTGACTTGGACTCATCGATGAGGACATGGTACTCGACGGGCGTTGCGAGCACACCCGCGACGTCTGGTTGTTGGCCCAAGCTGCTCGGTAGCTGTGATTCTCCTCGTGCAGTCACAGCCGGGGTGGTGAACCAAGTCACTGCAGTAGTCATGGGCCATGTCGTAACAGTGCTTGTGACAGTCTGTACCGTCATTGCTCCTGGCTGAGCCGTGAGATTCACCGGGACGTTCTCCGTTGCGATCGACACGGCCGCTGGGATTGTAGGAGTCCATCCGAGCGAGATATTGCCGACTGAGCGATCGCCGCCATGATCGAACCATTTCTCTGTCAGGTACATCATATCACTTTTCGCCGTCACTGAGGCCACGATCGTTCGCTCTTCGGGACCAACACCGGGAACTCCGTCCTGCGGTCCAATGGTGTACTCCAAAGCTGGGAGGAACGTCTCCTTCACCACAGCAGTCACTGTGTAGACGCCAGAGGGCAGAGGATAGGTACCGGTAAGAGTTTGGCCTTTGGTGGCGCCCGAGATGATCGCGTCGAACAGCGGTCTAGGCAGAAAACCTGAGCGTGCATCTGGGACCAAGTTGGTCGGGGAAGGAGCCAAAGTTGTGGAAGAAGTTGTAGGTGGAGCGGGAGCTAGGGTCATGGTGCCAGGACTGGTCGAGCTGGGCACCAGCACTATAGTGCTGCCTGGTTGTGCAGAGACTCCAGCGCCGGGAAATATTGCAAGAGCAATGGCCAGCCATGTTTTGAGAGGCTCCATCCTGGTGGAGCGACCAGGTGATACTGAGTGGTGACAGATGATGATTGGCACTCCGAGGCCGATGGATGTCGAGTGTGGATGATGTTGGAAGAGCTGACAAGAAGCAGTGCAAAGTATTCTGACCGATGTTGCTGGCGGTCGAAGTATGGGTGGATGTATGGTTCTGAAGATGGGGGATAGAAGGGTAGAAAGGGGGACTCAATGATGGGTAAACAAGGCGCGCATTACTACTTGCCGTGGGTGTCTTTGCTGAGATGCGATTTGGAAGGTAGCAACCCAGAGTGTGGAAGGAGTTCGAGCATGATGGACCTGGAGGAAATCATCGTCCAGGCCTCTGGGCGATGAAGAATGCAGCGTAATATTTTGTCGTGAACTCGTTGATGAAGACATCGTGAGGCAAATTATATTCCAAGGTCACTACTGATGCGGCATGTTTCGTAGCGAAGAACATCAACTCGGCCGTGGGACTGCAGCGAGGTCATCGGGTTCGATCATGCTCCTGCCCTTGGGCTTCGATTCAGGCAATCGCAGATGAGGCATGTCAAGGCAGATCTGCCCCCGCGATGTACTAGGTAGGCAGAATAACGATAACCGCGTCGCTCCTGCGTGCAAACGGTGTTGAGGTGATGAAGTCGGTGGATGATGTTGAGGCTGACGATGGCACGGCTCGTTGCGTTGGCCTGGTCCTGGTCCTGGTCCTGGTCCTTGTCCTTGTCACCGCTTGTCATGTCGTGGTTGCCGGAGCGATTCGTGGGCGACAACAAGCTGCCCAATCGAGACGCTGCAAAGTCCGTGGAGCAAAGAAGCGCATCAAGCGACAGTTCTATGCGGTGAAGTCTTTCAGTATCATTATCTTCGCACAACCATTGCCACCGTGCACGAACTGTTACTTGATTGCAATTGACTTGCAGGAGAATCAACACGCTCTCCTCAAAACCAGGCGTGCGCAACCAGCAACGTTATCGACAAGTCCCCACCACCGCCGACAGACTCCCACCACCCACTATCCACATCCCGAGCCTCCCTCTTGGCTGCATGGTGCGAGAGTGTTCAGCTCCACCAACAGCTTCCTCACTCGGGGGACGCCTCTGGTGATCAGATTCACACAATGCGCACCTTGTATCTCCTACCTGCGGGTCTGCTTTGGAGTCTCACAAGCGCATTGCAATTACCCGACCTCCAACCCTTCGTCCAAGCTCTTCCCAATGCGCTGCAGGACCTGCTTCCAGAATCGCTGCATAATGAGACAGCACACGAGCTGTTGAAGCGACAATACAGCAATACCTGTCCCGAAGACTTCAATTCATGTGCGAACCTCGGCGCATCCAATCTCTGCTGTCATTCGAACGCAGTCTGTTCGGCCGACTATGCTGGTCATGTAGCATGCTGTCCTTCGGGAGCTGCGTGCACTGGGACAATAGGTGGAGTTATCACAGCAGGGACCTTGAACTCGAATGGTGCCATTGTAGGAGGCGGCGCAGCGGCAACAGGAACCACGGGAAACGGCGGTGTGTTGGCGACAAATACAGCTCAGACTACGACCAGTTTCCAATTCGCTAGCTCGACCACGAATGGCTTGGTCATGGCGACCACGCCCTCGACTGTGGCTTCCGATAATGGAGAGGCGACGAACAACGGTGGATTCATCGTGGATGGCACAAGCACGGTGGCCAATCCAAATGCAGGCGCCAGAGTAGCAGAAGTGGTGAGGTTCGAGTTCAAAACGTTTTGGCATCTGAGACTGACTTCGCTGTAGCCTTTCCTTGTGCAGGCTGTGATTCGCATTCTGGAACGCTTGCCCTTATGAGATATCCAAAAGCAAAGACTTGATGAGCACAACTCCACGATATAATGAAATGTACAGAAGGGCGATCTTATACCTGCATAGGGAACGGCCACAGAACATGCATGGCGTTTCCCAGCAGCGTCTAAGGAATGGAATGCATGTGGAAGCTTTCTTAAGATTGCCTTATTGATTTACCCTGACTCTTTGCTTGACCTTCGCGCTCCTTCTCGGTCCTCTTGGTATGAAGGTTAGCGGCACCACGACAAGTCCCTCAAATCTCAAGCGCGCGTGCTGATATGATCACTTCCAGGATATGACAACTAGTGATCACGAATGACCTTGAATGTCTCTCGTAACGTAAGGCTCCTCCAGATATTTCTCCTCCTCTTCCGTCAGGGTTTTGCCTCTGACGGCAAGTGCTTCATCCATCCTTTCTACGCTTGAGAAACCGATGATAGGCGAACTAATTCTCTTATTAATCCACGCAAGGGCGACATGGCTCATTTTCCAGCCCTTCTTCTCAGCTAGCTCCTGTACCCGTTTGATGATCGTTTGGTCACTTTCACTCTGCCCTGTAGTGAACATGCTGTTCTTCTGCTCACCTGCAGAACGGATCGTGCTACCGTAATCCTGCGGAGGGCGTGCTAGATGGCCACGGCAGAGTGGAGCCCATGGAATCAAACCGACACCTGTCTCGTGACAGAACTTGTTCATTTCTCTTTCTTCTTCGCGGTAGAGAAGGTTGTAGTGGTTCTGCATGCTGACGAACTTGGTCCAGCCATTCTTCTCGGCAACGAATTGCATCATGGCGAACTGATATGCCCACTATCGATGTGTCAGTAGAATGTAGCTTGAAAGGAATCAAGGATTTGCAGTACCATGCTCGATGCACCGATGTAGTGCACCTTGCCGCTCTTGACGAGGTCATGCAGCGCCTCCATGGTCTCTTCCAAAGGCGTGTGAGGATCAAATCGATGGATCTGTAACAGATCCAAATAGTCTGTATCGAGCCTCTTCAAGCTCGCATTGACAGCTTGGAATATCGCAGATCTTGAAAGCCCGCCATGATTCACATAGTCCTTGCTTTGCGCAATAGCTTGTCCATACATGATACCTCGCACTCCTGGCTCTTCTCCCACGTACCCATAGCATTTACTCAAGATCACGACCTTGTCTCTTGGAATTTTGTACTGCTTAAGCGCTTTCCCGATGATCTCCTCTGATACACCATTAGAATAGACATTCGCAGTATCCCAGGTCGTAAGACCACGATCGTATGCTGCCTTCAAGAGAGGAAGTGCTTCTGCCTCTTCTATCACCCATGGCTGCCAGTCTTTGTGTCCGAACGACATCGCTCCAAAGATTGGCACAGACACACGGAGGCCTGACTTTCCCAACCGAACATATTCTGCTTTTGTTTCGTTGATGGATTTGACGACAGGATCGTTCTCATCGAGATTGAGATTGCCGAATGGCTGTGTAAGACGATTTGAAGACATGGCGATTCTAGGAGGTAGTCTGGAGTGAATGATAGAGGGTGAAAGCAAGTAAGTCAGTGTATACAACAACAGTGTCGATACCTCCTTGATATCGACCAGCGCTCACAATGCTGATCTCATGAGGGGTTCCAACCAGCATTTATCCGGCGATTGGAACGGACTTAGATGTAAGACCGCGAGTGAATTCATCATGAGACGCAGGGACGTGGTTGTGGTCTGTTCTTCAAGTTTCAGGCTGTTCCCTTGGCCACAGGTCAATGCCGTGTAATGGAGTGTGCGACAGGCACCAGAGCTGAGGGCACTTCTTCGTCTCTCCTGCCACCACCGGCGCAGTTCGAGGGAAGCCGACGATTCTTGGCGCGGGGACAAGTCGGATTCCATGGCAAGCTTCTGTTTCCTTACCAGTCTACACTTTTCACGACGATTCGAGTCAAATCATGGAGACCACTGTGTACAACGAAGAGAGAGTCATTTCGCTCGACCTATATCCGCCGAGCATGCCACATTTCAGCCCGCCCAGAAGCAGCGATACCTCCTAGCAGAGGCGACAAGCTTGAGCTTCGAGCTGCGAGCTCTCTGTAGCTTTTTCACGTGGCAGATCGGCATCGATTTCATCAATGATCACGGTGGCTTTTTCGGACGTGAAGCACGTTGCGTTTACCCTAGGCGTCCTTCGGTAGCTGCAATAATTGTGGATCGACAAGGTCAAACAGGCAAGTCCAAGTGCATGCTACTCTTCCAAAAGTGCAGGCGAAGCCCTCAACCATCTTCATCTCTTCTTGTCTTAGAAAATACATTTTACACCAGCGATAGACGAGCGCATCACGATAAGATCTCGACATGAGTTCACCAACCTCCCAAAGCCATGCGTGGTGGAAGGAAGCTGTTGTATGTGGGACCATTTGCAGGCGGGTAAGGACAACTTATCTCACCTAGTTGCATAGGTATACCAAATTTATCCAGCTAGCTTCAAGTCGACGGGCGCAGGAGACACTCCAGGATGGGGTGACATCAAGGGCATCACTTCGAAGCTGGACTACCTCAAACACCTGGGTGGTAAGTGTGCATTGATCTGACTGCAGATCCTAGAAATCTGCTGAAATTCTGCAGTCGATGTCGTGTGGACGTCTCCCATGTATAGATCGCCACAGGTCGACATGGGATATGATATCTCTGATTATGAAGATATCGACCCCAAGTACGGCACACTTACTGATGTGGATGAACTCATCGCTGGACTTAAGCAGAGAGGGATGAAGCTCATGATGGATTTGGTCGTAAACCACACCTCAGACCAGCATGCTTGGTTTCTCAACTCCCGTGCCTCCAAGGATAGCAAACACAGAGACTGGTACATATGGAAGCCGCCAAGGTACGACAGCGAAGGCAACCGCCAGCCTCCAAATAATTGGGCTATGATTCTTGGTGAGGCGAATTCTGCCTGGACGTGGGATGAAACGACACAAGAGTACTATTTATCGCTCTTCACGCCCGAGCAGCCAGATCTGAATTGGGAGAATCCTGACGTCCGCGCAGCAGTGCACAATGTGCTTCGATTCTGGCTCGACCGCGGTGCTAGTGGATTCAGGATGGACGTTATCAACCTCATCAGCAAAGTTCAAAGCTTTCCGGATGCAGAGATTCACGACCCGAAAGCAAAGTACCAATCTGGAGACAAATATTTCGCTAACGGCCCGCGTCTTCACGAATTCCTCCATGAGATCAACGAGAAAGTACTGAGCCACTACGATACTATCACTGTTGGCGAAATGCCATATGTCACCGACGAAGACGAGATTCTCAAAGTTGTGGGCCAAGAACGGAATGAACTCAACATGATTTTCATCTTCGAGCTTGTTGATATCAGCAATGTGCCTGGATCGCCTCGGCTCACTCTCTACCCGTGGAAGACATCCAAACTTCGCAACATTGTCTCAAAATGGCAAAACGTCATGCGGGATCGTGGTGGGTGGAACAGCGTTTTCCTCGAGAACCACGACAATCCTCGTTCGGTATCTCACTTGACTGATGACTCGGATGGAAATCGCGAGCTTGGAGCGAAGCTTCTTTCTCTCATGGCGACGACTCTATCTGGTACGCTTTACGTATACCAGGGAGAAGAACTCGCAATGCGCAATGTCCCACCTTCCTGGGATCCGCAGGAGTACAAAGATGTTGAGACGCAGAACTACTGGAAGAAAATGAATGATCTCTATCCTGGTGACGAAAAGATGCTCCAGTACGCCAAAGAAGTCATGCAAAAGAAGGCTCGTGACCACGCGCGAACACCAGTGCAATGGACCGACGAAGTCAATGCTGGCTTCTGCAGTGAGGACGTCAAACCCTGGATGCGGGTCAACGACGATTACAAGACCATCAATGCAAAGGCTCAGGCGTCTTTCAGCGACCCAGATCAGCTTTCGGTCTTGCAGTATTGGCGCCGTGGCTTGGAGAACAGGAAGAAACACAAGGATGTTTTTGTCTATGGCAGTTTCGAACTGCTTGCTGATGAGGACGACAGCATTTTCGCGTACAAGCGAGCCAGCCAAGATGAGGCCTTCGTCACGCTGCTCAACTTCTCAGGCAACACCGTCGAATGGCAGATACCAGGGAAGGCGAATATACAGAAATGGGTTGCTGGAAACTATACCTCGAAAGACCCCGGCCAAAGCTCGTCTGGAACCATCCAACTCAGACCATGGGAAGGAATCTTAGGAGTGGCCAAGCCTTGAGAGACTCGTCAAAAGTCGATACAGCAGGATTTGATTGGTAGGACGACCTCTGAGAGGTATGTAAACGCACGTTCAGCAAGTCATTAATCCTGACCTTTGCTGTGTTGCAAAAGCTATCAGAGCTTGGCAGTACAGTCTGAGCAAGATGTGACAGCTACGGTTTCCGGGTTGCTTTCTCAGATTGATGGTCGATCTGCTACTATGGTAACTTGGTCTCTGACCATATAAGATTCTATGTACTAACTCAAGCATCTGCGCTATCAAAGGCCCCGGTAATTCATGTCGGCTATTCGGCGAAATTCTCCCTTCCGCGGGCCGGATGAAATGACGTTGGAGAACGACATCAACTGCACCCGACGCAGTGCTGGACGTTCTCTCTGATCGCGCCAACAAGTGGACGCGTTGGACGCTATCTCTCATGCACAGAAACGATGAATTTGGAACCTAGCAATGCCCAGCATGCGGCTGCAAATGATCGTCATCGCTGTCAACCACGCGATGAACCAAACGCCTTCAACTGTCTTTGCCGCGCTAAAATCAAACGGTGACTTCACCGGCTCCTGCTTTGTTCTGCCTTTCATTCTCATTATCTCCTTCAGATGCGCTGTCTCTACCGAGGGTAGGAATTGCATCTCGAGACCTGCTTTGCGCATCGAGAGATTTTTCACCTCTTTGCATTGCCAATCCTCCTTGCACTGAACATTGCAAATTATCCTCACCCTCGCCGGCCGGTGTCTCCTCTCCTTCCAGCGCATTGTTCCCAGTTGCAGAGGACTGTGTTTAGGGAGGATCGCAGCGAAGATCATGTCAGAGAAAGATCCGGAATCGCAAAGGCCTGTGCCACTATCGAATTTCAAGCAGGTCATATCACCAGCTGGAATCACTAAAGATGTGGAAGAATACAGATACGATGGAGCAGGGACGGACGAAGATCCATACGTAGTGGTTTGGATAGATGAGGATCCTAGAAATCCTATGAAGTGGACAAATGTACACAAGTGGAGTGTAAGAGCAGTTGCTTCTCTGCATTCGTGGTGCTAGCTGATCTATGGGTTAGGTCACAATGCTAGTTGCTGTCGCGCTTTTAGCAGTAGCTTTCGATTCCAGTGCCTACAGCGGAGGATCAACGGAAATTATTCGAGAGTTTCAATGCCCTCAGATCGTGTTCTCACTGGGAATATCACTCTTCGTTCTGGGCTTCGCCCTTGGTAGGCCACAAAGTTATGCCTTTGAAAATGCTTGCTCATCCTTCATCAGGGCCTTTACTCTGGGCACCTTTGAGTGAACTAGTCGGTCGCCAGCCCGTCTTTCTACTCACATATGCGGTAGTGACGGTCTTCAACGGAGCCACGATCGCGAGCAAGAACATAAAAACGCTTGTCATTCTCAGGTTCTTTGCGGGTGCTTTTGGCGCATCGCCACTCACAAATGCCGGAGGTGTCATAGCAGATATGTTCTCCAGTCGCGATCGAGGTCTAGCACTGTCGCTGTTCTCAGCTGCGCCCTTCCTAGGACCTGTGCTTGGTCCCATTGTAGGGTAAGGAATGAGTAATAGTTAGCATGTCTTGAAATATATGCTGACCGATGTCCTTCTATCATCAGCGGCTTCGTTGGCGAAACAGTGGGTTGGCGATGGATAATGGGAGTCGTCACAATCTTCACGTAAGCTACGGTACGCTGAATGGTCTTGACAGCAGACACTGACCTTTGCTCGCAGTGGGGTCCTCTTCCTCGCCCTTTTATTCTTCCTTCCTGAGACATATGCTCCGGCTATCCTCCGAGCTCGCGCGAAGGCCCTCAGCAAGCAGACCGGCAAGGTCTACAGGTCTCGAGGCGATGTTGAGCAAGGCCCAACGACACTAGGCCATGTCATGAAGACTTCACTGAGTCGACCTTGGGTACTACTCTTTAGGGAACCGATCGTTCTGCTCTTGAGTCTTTACCTTGCTATCATCTGTTCGTAGTCAGTGTCCTGATTCGTGATGGACTATTGCTAACAGCTCCCAGATGGTACCCTGTACGGCCTTTTTGGTGCTTTCCCGATCGTCTATCAACAAACTCGCGGCTGGAGTGCAGGAATAGGTGCACTCCCTTTCCTTGGAGTAATGGTTGGAATGATTGCGGCCGTTGCATATGCCATCATCGACAACAGACGCTTCGAACGACTCCACGACAAGCACAATGGATTCCCTCCTCCAGAGGCTCGTATTCCACCAACGCTCATTGCGAGCATAGCGATTCCTATTGGCCTGATATGGTTCGCGTGGACAAACTCGCCAAGCATCCATTGGATCGTGTCCGTGATCGCGACTGTCCCATTTGGTTTCGGAATGGTCTTGATCTTCATCGGCGTCTTCAACTATCTCATAGACGCTTACACGATCTTCTCGGCGTCGGTCCTTGCTGCGAATACTGTGCTACGATCTGTAGTCGGAGCTGCGTTTCCCTTGTTTGTGCCATACATGTATGATGGATGTAAGCATCCCCAAAAGAGAGTCCTTCGCTGCATGAGGTGTTTTGCTAACACTTTGTAGTGGGCATACATTGGGCAACGATGATCCCAGGTTTCCTCGCGCTAGCATGCGTTCCCTTCCCGTTTCTGTTTTACAAATACGGCGCGGCAATAAGAAAGCGCTGTAAGTATGCGGCAGAATCCGAGGCATTCCTGCGACGAATGCAAGAGCAGCAAGACGATGGTGAAAGTAGTGAGGAGGATGAGAAAGAAGAAGAGGAGGAAGAGACGCCAGAAGCTGTTGCAGAACGTGAACGCAATCAAGGAATCGAGGAGCGTGAAGAGCTGAAAGAAGTGGGCGATAGCTCGGCTGCGATGGACGCCGAAGAGGGACATGATGGGCTGCCTGCATTACAGCCAATTCGTACAGCTCGAAGTAGACGAAGCAGTCGTGGTGCCGGACTCCAAAGGACGCGCACATATGAGAGCAATCCCTTCGATCTTGATCGGGTCAATACACGGGATAGCTTTGCAAGACAAGTCACGCGCAGCAGAGCAGATTCAGAAGTCGGTCGTAAATAGCGGTTGTAATCTTTCCACACGGAGTGGCACGACAGAGCATACAACATTAATTTGTTGTCAATTAATACAGATTGATCATGTTGTCGGGTTTGATCGGACTTTAGAGGACTTTGGGTGATACAGCCATATTACAGATGTGCCGACGGCCCTCGTTGTTCGAAGTACAGGATGTAATGACAGGAAGTCGCGGTACCATGAGTGCTGTGGTAAGCATATTCTTGCTGTACTTCCGCATTGAGTCCGCATCCACAAGTACGACACCTGGAGAAGCCCTTGTCGATACTCCAGATCGTTTGGCCGGCCTGTTGGCCACTATTTCAGGCGTCTTTTCGTGTATGAGATCATGTGGAGAGCAGAAGAAGTTTCAGACGGCTGTTTTTCGGTTGCATATGAACAACGAGATCCTGCCGCTTCAGTCCGGAGAAGATTACCTGGAGCATTTGCGCGCACGCCTTACTTGGCTTCTAAGACACGCTCATACGTACGTAGAGATAGCATCCTATTATGATGAAGTCCTAATCCGCGGATGATACGGGGATGGAGACGAGGCTCCGTCATGGATGTTCACACTGTACCTCGAGCAGAGTTCGGGCGCTAGAGCTTTTTCTGGAAGCAGAGATTGTCAGGGCAGCGAGATTAAGGTCGTACCCGCCGCCCCTGCCACGCGGTAGATCGGGATGATATCAGCAGAAGCGCGAGTTAGCGCGTTCTTATCTGGTTCAACTTTTTCGAAAAAAAGTGGACGAGCAGTCGAGCAGTCGAGCAGTCGCGCAGTCTCACGATCCCAGCATCCACATCTTCCCAATGCTCGACTCTATTCGCCGTCGACTCGGAACCCGAGCCGCACTATCCATGCCATTGAGCGTGAGGTATCTGACACTTTTGCCATATCGCGGCCGCTGCGTTTCTGCCGGACCGAGCACGAACCCACGGCACCCTGATGGCGCGCATTCAACGGTTTCGAATGCCATGTTGTCTTCGAGTATTGTTCCGAGCAGTGTGAATCACATCATTGCCGTGCGCTGCGACGTATAACCTCTGGCTATCCCAGTCTCAAGGTAAGGACGTTCCAGGACTGACTCTCTTAACTCCGTGTCGTATGAGAGCCTGAGCTTCTCCTGTTCACTCTCTCTATACATATTTGATCGCGATGGCTTCCTTGGAGCGAATCGTGAGCGTTAAGCAAACAGCCATGGCTGCAACAGCGCTGCCTCTGGAACTCCAGCAGCAGGTCTTTTCTTTTCTCGATACGAAATCCTTCTACGCTGCCCGCAAGGTGTGCAAATGGTGGCGTTTTGCGTCCACCGAAGCTGTGCCTCTAGCAAGACAGCTGAGGAAGCTTCCAATTCTACCACCTGTTCAGGCATCCGACTCCGATCCGGCTGAGATTCAGGCTCTTTTTGGCCAAGCTGCACGGAATCTCATGCTAGGCGTGAAGGTTGATCGCGCTCACGACAAGCCCGGCACGCTATCAAAGGCGTCAAAGTTGGGCTTTCCATGCCATCCTAGGGTTCAGGCAACAACAAATGGCGACAGGACGGTAACACTAAACGGTCGAACGATCGCATTATTCGATACATCTGGCAGTCAGCCAGACGTTCTAGCACAGAGGACGCTGAACGATTTGAAAGAGACCGTAGGAAGTGGCCCGTGGCTGAAAGTGCAGCCCAACTCTTACCATGAATTGGCCTTATCCTCAGACGGCAGGCTTCTGGCAGTGGCACAAGAAAGGACGATACAGGTATATGATCTGCTTGCCGAACCCGACAGTTTTACAGTCAATGAATATATTTCAAGCGCGACTGGTCACTATGTCTGTGGACTGGACTTCGAAAAAGATGATCATGTGCTTCGAGTTCGTCTCAGTGGCAAGGGCGCGGTCCTATACCTTGGAACACCCCCATCCAGCAAGAGCAGAGGCGATACAGCGACGATCGATCATTGGAAGAGCAGAGGAGGGTTGAAGCACACATTCTTGGATTCGTCGTTGTTGCAGCTGCCTTGCGGGCCAGGAGGAGAACTGAATCAAACGGCGAGGATATCTGGTGTCCAGTTGTTGCGACCTCTCGATAACGGTTGGCTTATTGGCATGCAGAAGCATGGCGGCGGCGAAAGCAGCTATTACGCGCTTGGCTTTGTTGAGACCACAAGTCCAGGAGTGCCAGGCAGTGTGACCGAGCTGAGTCGCCTGGAGAGCTTCCTTAGCAGTTGGAACTTCACGATCAACGCACCGTCTGACGATCATGGCTTGGGTCTATGGGAGAACATGCCGAGTGCACACGAGCACCACCCAAAATATGCACTTTCTGAGAAGGGTGACTTTCTTGCCCTGGCTGAAAGAGACAAGAAGCGGATTCGCCCTTGCCCGTTGACACAGCTCTTCGTGTACAGACTCCCGACTGAGAGCGAGCTTCGCGAGAAATTGAGCCAGAGACCGGCAGAAAAGAGCGGAAATGAGGTCTTGGCCGCAGCGCAAACTCCGGGCGAAGCAGCCAACATGCCCAGGAGCTGCAAATATACCGTTCCAAGAATACCTTTGTGTCTTAGCACAATTATTGGCGACGTCACGGCATTGAGCTTCTCAAGTGCAGACGAGGAGACCTGTGCCATTTCGGCCGCAACACAAGATTCAACCAGAACATGGCTCCTTCAGGATCTTTGAGGAGAGGAGTCCTTCGTGGGTCCAGGGCTTGCGGAATCTGGCGGGCGCAAGGTGCTTTGTTATCAAGGATGGTTTTTTAGCGATAGATGATACCCAGTAGAGGCCACAAGTATGTGCCGCCTTGAGCGATTTTAATAATTCCATTCCCGAAGCTTTTGTGCTCAGCATTCTGATCGACTTAATCTCACCGCGCACATGTCGTGGAAGACTCTGGACGCTGAGAGGATTAGTGCTTCTTATTCAGCCCAGCCGAGGTTTTGGAAACATTACTGATCATGATGTGCGGGGGGTGAATTTTGGTGCCAGCCTTCAAAAGGTCTCGCAGGCTTTCGAAAGGGACTGCCGACAACGGTGGCCGGAAGCTGAAGAACAGTGTCCGCTGAAGCAGAGAGGTGCATAGCACAACTTTGCGCATTCGTTTGTGATGAGCGGTTCGACCGGCGACGGGGGTGCATCGACACTGATTGCCAAAATACGTGGTTCTGCATACTTGCGCGGCTCCCGAGAGTCTGAAGCAAACTCTATTGCACCGGAATGTCGGGAGCATCGTCGACGTGACTTGCTCTGCACCATGAATAATGACCTCGACCACCCTACTTGTCTTGGTCACAGACGCAGCAGCTCCATGGACGTACCGGACCTCCGTACGCACGAGAAGAAGCTCTGAACGGCTGCTTCGGACTTAGCTTAACCGCACATGCTTGGAGCAAGTATTCGTCAGAGTTGACGAATCGTCAATGGAGAAGAGGGAGGCTGTGCTGTGGTGCCAGGTCGTGATCGCGTGGCATCTGGTTGGCGTGACCATTGTGTAGCGAGTTGCTCCGCAGCAGGCGAATGGCCGTGTTTTCGCATCAAACGCACGCACGCGGGTGCTCGGATTCGCAATGTCTCCGCCTAGCGCAAGGATTTGTGCGATTTACGAGGGCAAGGCGCCAGGATGCTTTGGCGTTGAGCTGTCGAGCTGCTGGCTACGAAAACGAAGATTACGAGCTATCTCCTACTTAGACTAGTGACAAAGAGTTTTTATGTTGTACGTAACTAAGACTTACGTATTTCGTAATAGACTTTACTAATCCCGTAACTAACTTTATAAACCCCGCTACCTATTAAATAAACTCCCGTATAGACTATATAATACTTTTTATTATTAGTCTAATCTATTTCTATTAGAATTTAGTACGCGTATATCTAAAATAATAAGAGTAAGTAAATAGTAATAGATACTATACTACTATATATTAGAAATCGCGAAATCCGCTATAATATATCGCTATATATTTATAGAAACTAACTATATACTAAATTTAATATATTCTAATCTACTCGTCGATACTATAGCCTTACCTTTATATAAAAATCGTATATTACTATATATATAGAAGTCTAACGCGTAATATCTACCTCTACTATAGTCTATTAAACTACCTTTATAATAACTAGAATTAAGTCCGCTATAGCGTAATATAATACCGTAAATATCCGTAAAATATCCTTAACTATCCTTTATAATACCTCGCCTAGCTTTAGCCGTAATTTAGCCTAATATCCTTAGTATACTAAAGTAGTTACGCGTTAGTAAAAAATATCTATATAATAGAATTATACTTAACTTAATTCTATTCCCGCGTTTAGAGAGAAGTACTATAGGTTAAGTTCGATCTACGGAAAGGTTTAGTATATTAAAGACTTAATAGAAGAGAAAGTTATTTATAAAAAGTTAGAGAATTTAGAATAGCCTTTAGCCTAGTAAGCTTACTAAGTCCGCTATATTCTAAAATATTCCTATAGAGATCCTAGATAGCTCTATATATATAGATACTAGTAATATTATCCGATTTATAATTAATCGGATTTATTTATATATACTTAAGTCTATTCGTACTATAGTCTATATAGTCGATTATCCGGATTTAGTCTATTTATAGCTTAATATAATCGAGGCTAGAATAAAGTAGATATTAAATAGGTTATATATACCTTCTAAGGCGTAGCTTAGGAAAATCCTATATTAGATTTAAGTCGTAGTACTACGGGCTTTAATCTACTAACGATAGAATATTCTATTAGTCGCGAAGACTAGTCTTAGGAAGAATTTAATATTCTAAGCTTTTACTATACTTACTAGGTAGATAGCTATTTAGCTTATATCTTTAAGTTAGCTTAGAGAGGAATAGTATATAGATTTAGCGAAGATTATAAGGGAATTCGTAAAGCCTATACTAGTTATAGTAGAGATAAAGCGGCGAGACTTAGACCTATTCTCGAAGATTAGGGCTAGAGAGTATAACTATATTATTATTAGCCTAGAATAG
>JAASFE010004548.1:139258-155016 GCA_013365205.1 Pseudocercospora cruenta
GTAATAAAGAAGGAAAGAGAGAGGTTACGAAGGAGTAGTAAAAGCTAGAATAGCCTAGGATAGGCTAAGCCGGGTACTCCTAGGGCTTAGTATAGCTAGAATATAATATCCTATATATAAGTCCTTATACGCTAGGCTAATAAATCTCTCTTATATAGGAATAAGTAAGATTTAAGCTTTCTACGATTTAGCTACTATCTTCTACTAGCTTCTAAAAAGCTTTTCCTTATTATAGAGTATTATATACGTAGCGATTAAACTAATTCCCGATAGTATATCTAGTACCCTTCGCTTAATTCTATTTAAAATTAAATACTAACCGAATACCTTCGTAAACTAGTTAGACTTATTCTAGGTACGAGTATAGAGGATAAAGGCCGTAAGGATAAATACTCGTATATTTAGGTTATTTAGGATTTTATTACGCTTATTTATAAGAGCGCTATAGGTAAATATATACTACGTAGGGGCCTTATTATAAACAACCTATTATATATCTTTAAAATACTTAATAGAGAATTTATTATTAAAACTATTATTAGATTCTAATATTATAGCGGTATATACGTCTCCTATAAGACGCTTTAGTAGATCTACCCTCGAATATATAATCTTCTACTATTACCTATATAAGCTCTAATTAATAAGTTAATTAAGATTATAAATAATCTTACTATTTTTACTACTAGATAGCTTAACCTATTTTAATTTATAGAGCTCGGTATTAAGTATCTTAGAGAGTATATTAAGCCGCTTTATATACCTCTTATCTTATAGATTATTAGCTTAGTATACTACGACCTTTACTATAGTAAGATTATTATCTCGAATCTTCTACCTAACTTCGTTATACTTCTCCTTCTCTTACTAGCGGGGTCCGCGTTATCTATTATAGACTTACTTATCGCTACTTATATTTATACTACTATTTATATAGAGATTTAAGTATTAGGCGAGGTCCTTATCTTTTATATTCTCGTTCTTAGAATACTCGTAAGACGTAAGATTTAAGAGACTAGATAATCTAGATTAGTAACTACTAAAGCCTTTAAATACCTATCTAGCTATAGTAGTTAAAAAGGATTCTATTATAAATAGAGAATAATTTATTACGGAGGTAGGAAGAGTTATAGATATACGCGATTAGTTTATTACTTCGACCTAATAGATAATATAATACGTATAATATAACGAGGATATATTTATATTTAATTTTAAGCTTAGAAAACTTCGTAAAAAAGATAGCGATATAGAGGAGGCTCTTTCTACTATAGATAGAAATTTTTACTATAGGAAATTATTAATTTATTAATAGAATTAGGGATAATATATTCTTTTATATAAATATTAGATATAGAGTACTTAAAACCCGATAGAAACGGCTTAAATAAGAATAGTAATTCTTATATTCCTTATATTAATTAGTAGAGAGTATTCCTTAGCTCCGTAGAATTAGAGTCTAATCCCGTAGCGGTTTAGCTATAGTACGCGAAGCGGACTATTATCTTCCGCGAAAATAAAACTATATTTTTATACCTTAGGTACTCGAATGCTAGAATCGCCTAATTCTCGTCTGGTCTCGAGATAGGATTACGAGGCCCGTTCTGAATGGTCTTACGAGTTTCGCAAAGACACCAAAATAGACCTGATGTGTAGACGTCTTCGGGTGCGTTGACGTTGAAATAGAGTGCTGATAGTCAGCGTAGACAGGCGCTTGATCTCCCGTGAGGAGAGTTGCAGCACAGTCAGCATTCAATCTCGCTGGTTGGAGCCTGCCTCCCATGAAGAAAGCACAGATGCACTAGTGTCTTCAGTTTCGATAAGTGTAGCATCGGTCGTATCAAATCATTTTGGCCTCCACGATCTGACTAGCAAAAGAGTACTTTAACAACTTCTCTTCATGAAAAGGAATAAAGCAATCACAGCGGTTGCGCCAAGCAGCAAGTACGTCTTTCGACGTCGCGCGAGTTCCTAATTCATCTTCAGCTGCCGTGTATCTTGAATGAGACTTTTCAAACTTACGTAGAAGTCCTGTCGTCCACTATACCATTCAGCATCACCGATTCGAGTGCTCTGAGAGAATGCTTGGCCTTTTTCCAAAGCATCTTGATCTGTGGCGACAAGACCCTCATCATGAGACGGTGCCTTGGCCAATGCACATATCGATCGCATCGAGAGGGAGAAATCGCCTTCTTGGGAGCCGAAAAAGCTGGTGAGGGCGTAAGCTCGAGCCATATAACAAGGTGCTGATAGTCACTATACCTTCGCATCATGATGCTCATTCTCTTGATCTTCTTGAGATCGATCGGTTTGGCATCTTTCTTGAGCCTCCCACGGTAGGTGGCATTGAAGCTGTTCCAAGGGATGAACACGAATCGATCCCGAGCCGGCCCAGGCTTTGTCTGTGGTGGCAATTCAAAATCGCATTCGTAAGTGATGGATGCCTGCTCTCGACCAGTCTCTGGGTCTGGTGATAGTAACTCGTCCTTGAGATTGAAGGTGTAACGCTTCTCTGGACACACGAGAGTCAGTGAACCAAGAGGGATATGCCATGGACAACCAGTCTTACTGTCTCCTTTTGCAACACATATTTCTATGCCAGCATAATCTGAGAGGTCCCACTCTCGGTCTTCTCCAGTCGTTCGTTGGCTGGCGAATCCGGCACCTCCCAGAGTCTTTATGTCTATTCAACAATTGAGTAGCTGAACGGGGAACAGCATGCTGCCGGGCCTCGAATCTCACCTAGCGTTCCATTGAATCGTCCAATCTCGTCAGAGCAATCAATGTATGACTATTGGCATGTGAGCGCTTCGAAAGAGCCTTGATGAGGACCACGAACTACACATACCTGGCTCTTGCCGCCACGAACGCGGTCGTCAGAGGCTGTCCAATCTTTGGCTTGCCAAGACCTGCGCGGCTCAATTAATCAATCGATGTTCGATCACTCGTAGCAACCAGTCTTGACTGACTTGTCTCCTCCGAAGAGCGTGTACCGCTTCTGGCCGACTGTCTGCTCCATTATCCTGATAGTAGCAGTGCCGGTAAGGCGAGCAGGGGAAGTCTCGGCGGCAGGCACAAGCGGGGAATCTAGGCCGTCCGCCAAGCCAAGTGTCTTGAAACAACAAGGTGCCTATGCATCTCAGCATCCTTATTCTGCCTGGTCCTACGTACACATTTGATCAACTTCCCATGCTGTACACAGCTTTTCGTCCGTTGTCACAACACATCGCAAAACGACTACCGTTCAATACTTGCAACGAGCGCCCCGATAATTTGCGCGATGCCGCTCACGTAGAACCTGTGATCTGCAATTCAAAGTGCCGATCGCAAGCAACGGCTGTCCTAGGGTTGACGATCCTGGATGCTTTCTCGGACTTCAGATCAAACCCTCTCTTGGTCAAGGTCCTGACTAGCAGAGTCAGCACTTCGTAGTTATTGTACTAAGGCGAGCAGCATTTCACACTCCCAACGATAGAGGCTCTGTGGCATGAGGACTGCCACTGATACCATCTGGCAATAGTGGCAGGCTCGACCACATCGGGCGCCGATGGCAGTACGCGGCATCGCACGGATTGCCGAACAGGGAAGCGTTTTCGTGACGATATCACAATATTGGCAATTGTTGCGCCTTCCTACACAGCCTAATTACGCTCAGACCTCTCTCTTCAACAGGAATCCTCAAAGCCGTCGAAGCGACTGGAGGAAGGTTGCGGAGGGTTTATAGTTGCACGAATATGCCCTGGCATTGCTTCGTTTGAGCGCAGTGAAAGATGTGTGTCCTTTCCTTGGAACCGCGTTACTATTCGACAAGAGATGAAGCAATCGTTGAACAGTGTATCAGGTCACTTCGAGCTGCCGAGCAACAGGCTCGGTCCAGCTGGATTCTGTGATATATTACATACAAGGTGTAGAACCCATACTTCTTGGAAGTCTTATGGCGCAAAGGTGGTTTCATATCGTCCGTCATGAAAGCTTTTCGCCGTCGTAAGCGCGAACTGCTCAGATTCCCCGCCGGTAGCCTCTATTCATCGCTGAACACCGTCGCTGATAACAGATCAAACAAAAATCAAATATCCCGCTTAGTTCCACGTGGTGTCAAGAACAGCTAATCCTGGCTACGTGTGTCGACTGCTCTGTAAATGCATCAGAAGCTGCTTGCTATGCGTGGTCGAAGAGAGGAGGCGTGCTGGGTAACGAAGCCGGTGTTCTAGGCTGATACTCTGGCGGAGAGCCAGCTTGCCAATGATCGGATGAATCCGATAGCGGTGGAGTCTGGCTTGGTTATCAGCCACTGTTTGTCGGATAATTGTGATGTCGAGGTGGGTAGCATGGCGGTCTACTCACATAGGGAGGAATGCTTTGAAAATGTGTGGTTTCGTTGGCCATGGATGCGTAACTCATGCTGAAAGGGTTCACTTCATCGTCCGCGTACAGCTCCTGCTTAATGGGCGGCGACACTATACTTTGCATGGCATATGTTTGTTGAGTGGGTGCCAGATACTGGGGATACATCGGCATGTCCATACCGGTTCCGCAGTACGATGGGTAACTTGCGTACGCTGTGCTCTCCGTTGACGGCATAGAGGCATAAGAACCAAACGGTGGTGGTGAAGTCGAAAGCTGACGCGTGTATTGCTGTGAAAACATGCTTCTGTCGTCCGACGGCAGCACATATTGTTGTGCTAAGACATCAGGAGTGCGATCTCTTCGAATGTGACTGCTGGTCGATCGTTGACGTTGAGCGCTGCCTTGCGATGCTTGACTTGCGACAATTGTTTCTGGAAGTTCGTCGTGTCTCTGCTCTGGAGATGCGGAGCTTGAGCCAGCCCTCCTTTCCAGGTCTTCCAGACGCTTCTTCAGCTTCTTGCCTATGAGACTATTAAAACGGTGGTTCACACAGTCGCTTCTCTCACAGACGACTCACGGTAGTTCCGCTGAGCGATTCTGTTCTGTATTCTCCTGCGCTCCGCGAGATCAGAGATCTTTGTCCAGTCTTCATTGGGGTTCGCGCTAGCACTGAAGGCACTGCTCGTGCTATGAGCTGTTGGGTAGTGTTTCTGAGGAGCTGGGGCCGGATACTGCGGGTAGCTGTAACTCGAGTGACGTTGCATGTTTGCTTGATCGTACATGTGTGCAAACGATGAAGGTTGAGGGCAAGGTGTTTCACCCGTCGTCGATAGGGGAGAGATATAGAGAGGTGTAACTGTGAAACCGGTGAAAGAGAGGCATGAGCTGGCGGCCGTTAGGCTGTCCATATACATACTCGCGATGCCAGGTCAGTAGGATCTAGGCGGAAGGACGGATCCCTGCACCATGTGCGTTGACCAAGCCGTACAATGCTACTATACGGCCGCCGCAGTCGCCTGTCTCATGAGCGCCGACCTTGCGGGAACCCTGCAGACAGACCCCAGCCCTACCGCGGGGCAAGAATACTACAAGACGATGTGTGTTCGGTCGCGAGAGATTGCTAAGCCTCCGAATATAGGATTTGGTAGAACGAAGGTCAAAAGTCGTGGGTCGGTTTCCAAGCGGTGAACAGAGTCCAAGCTGCCAGGATCGTGCGCGAGCGGTGACGTACGTCGACTCTTGGATTTGGGACCGGATTTTGCGTGTCCGTTCCCGTAGGCAACGCCAAAAGCCGGCCAGTGCTGTGCTTCATACCACCATGTCCCGCCAGCTTGAAGGCTTCCATCATGATGCGAGCGACGACGGAGCTTGCCAGGGATGGGCAAGTAATAGGAAATAGTAATTACTATCCCTATAGTAATTACTATAGGGGTTTTAGTACGTAGTAATAGTAATTGCTATTTAGTAAGTACTTATTACTATATAGTAATAGAGTAATTACTACTACTATAAATAGTATAAGTAGTAAATAGAAATCTTATATTTTAGTAGATATTATATATATTTTATATATTATTCTATTAAAATAATAGAAACTAATAGTATACCTATATAGTTCTAAAGTAAAAACTAGAATCTAAAAGAAAATTATTATAAATAGAAAATAGTTATATAATAGTAATATAGTAATTACTATTTAGTAATTACTATTACTCTATTACTATTCTAGATCCTATAGTAATAGTAATTACTCTATTACTATAGTAATTAAAGTAATAGTAATTACTATTACTTACCCATCACTGGAGCTTGCTTAGAGTCCGTCGGAGGAATTAGGCTAGCAAGCTGGCGAATTCGGGGCAGCGTTTTGTAACTGTCCACGTAGCGACCAACGGTTTCAGAGTCAATGTTGGTCTGCATTTGCTTTCAAAAGCACGGCCGTTCGTATAGTGTGGCAGCATGTTGCCATTTGGAGCCATCGCTGGGAGCTCGATTGCAGCGCAAGTCTTGCTACTGGGCACCTAAGGAGGCATGGTACGAGGCTGGCGTCTCGCGTTCTGATTTCTCGCTCGGGCACTCGCTCAAACCTACCCTAAAACGCTCCCCGGCTGCAAACCTCGCGAACAGCTCACCGCTGTGCACACTGTTGGCCCTGGTCTGTTTTGGGTCGCAGGAGCAAGAACATTTGTCGTCAAATTCAGTTAGGAGTAGTGCTCAGCCCTAAAATACTGAAATGATCCGCAACTATTTTGGCTGCTTACCAAGAGGATGTTCGTTTTATCCTAATTGTGCTCGGTTGCTTCCGGTCGATCATATCAAGCATCTCACTGCGCCAGCCGAACACTTTGCGGGTGGCAGCCCTACGGCTATGTAAGCACTGAGATTGGAAGAAGGTGCTCACTCTCTTCGGCATTGTCGATTGCCACGTGGAAGCCAGAGGTAGGATTGCGGTGCTCCGTTGTGCTATGGATTCGTGATGCGAAAGAACGACTGTACCGCATTTTCCGTGAAGGCCACCTGCGTGTCCACTTTGCAGTAGGCGTGGAGTCCAGGAGCGCGCGCGCCAATTCTGCTGTGTCAAGCCCTATCGAGGGAAGATGGCCTACTTGGGCTCCGCAGCAAGCTATCAGCCGCAACTTCGCGAGAGGGAAGTGCCGAGAAGGACATTTCCAACAAAGCAGGTGCTTCAGCGTTGGCGAGAATGCTTGAGCATCCATAGCCTGTGATTGTTCGACGGCCCACTGCCATTCGTTGCTGTGTAATAAGAGTCCGATGGAGGTCGATACCGCTGCCACTTGGCCCAGCCAAAGGTGCCAGAGCCAAAGTTTGGTGATCCTGCTGAATCCTGACACAAACTCCTGGAACTGCAGGCCGTAGGGCTGACTGTCTAGCGATTTTGGAATCATCTGCACCTGAGCTGCTCTTCTTGATTAGCGACAGCAGAATGCTGGCAAGCAAGCAGTGTCACAGAGATTTGGAAGACCCAGCTGGGCAGCCGCCTGGCCAGTTTGTGCTGTCGCATCAGCCATGCTGAATCTCCTATCACCCTGGCAGGCAGCTGGCTGCACGCAAGACCAACACAGCAGTACAGCCAGCAGGCAGATCGGCATGCCCGCGTGGTAGGCCTGTCGCGACACCGCATCGCACCGCCCTTCGGATGCCAGCCACGTTGTTGTGCAACATTCGCTTTGTACAGCTGCACTTGGCAGCGTCGACAGGTAGAAGCGCTGTCAACGCGCCAGTGACGGGAGCATTGATCAAGACTTCTGTCTGTCAAGCACAATGCGGTCAACGGTGCTGTGTTGATGTTGATGTACTCCGTAGTTCTCGCCAGGTTGTTCGTTCGCAGAAATGCAAATCCAGGGCGAAGAGAAGACTGGGTAAGGTATGTCGGATCGAACCGCGAATGCCGGGGCCTGCTCCCACCTCTGCAAGCCACATGCATTTTCAGCGGAACGGCTCACATACAACGAAGCAGGATCATTATGCCCGACTGGGACAGTATGATTGATCGTACACAGTACTACGGCGACCAGCTGAAGTGGAGCCGGTTGTGTTACACCTGGCATACGGACGCTGTCAAGTGAGTCGGCGGTCAAAGTCTGCAGAGGATCGGGTGGCACGCCCTGTGCCTCGTTGTCGCAAGAACATCATGCTCATGCGCCATCGCTACTGGCGCACAAGCGACTGCACTACAAGATTACCATGCGCGTCCGAGTGTTTCGCTGCAGCGGACGGCCTGCATGCGTACTCGTTCGCTTCGAAGTCGCTCTTGTCATCGAGGTCTAGGTGTGTCCATTGAGACAATGCCTGTACAAGAAGCCTAAGAGCGTGACCATCAACTGGGTAGTCAGGGGATCTTTCAGAACGTGCATCTTGGTCCTGCCATGTCTTCCAGTAAAGCCGTCCAGCGTCCACCAACAGGCTCAGAATTCATCCGGCCGCACTTCAGGAGCTCTGAGGCGGCCGACACTCATGATTATGAGAACGCGACTCGAAAATCCGTCCGATATCGCCTGTGCCCAGCATAGGCTCTGCTGTCTACGGATGTCCTGCCGCGAAACAAGAGTTGCTATGAGCAGCTTCGTCCGCACATTTTGGGGAAAGAAAAGCCCAGACTTAGAGCAAAGGTTGATATGCGGGCATGGAGCGCACAATTTACACCGGATGCACCTTTCTGGTTTGAGAGTGAGACGGTGCTGGCAGTAGGACCTCTGCGAAGATTACCATCGTCACATGAATTCCTCAGGACCTCCTGGCAAACCGCCCGAAACCCATTCACTCCTTCGGCATGTCGATCATGCTGCCCTGCTCTGGAATCATGTGTTCGGCTGGCCGTGAACAATTGTGGATTCAATCATCTACATCAGCCACCAGATCTGAGTACATGGGTCGATACTCTCATCATTCTCAGATCCAGCAAGAGCGACTAAGAATGGTGCCAGTGACTCCCTCCTTCATGTTCATGACGGTCCTGGGAGACCATCCGAATCGCGACCTGATTTCAATCCTACCGACGAAGAAGATACCGCTCTCCATTTGCGGTGCTATGACTGATCATTCTCCGCTCGGATTGGAAACTGTCCGTGTGTGGCCATGCGCCACCATTCCCAGTCAGCAATTAGGATCATGAAAGTGCTGACCCAGGCATCTTCTTCGAACGGAATTCTGTTCCGCTCAGAGTTTCTCAAATACTAGCTGCAGAGTCTTTGACACAATCTCAGGCAGGAGAGATGTCTCGCTGCGCATAAATCGAGGCAGCCGAAACGACGGTCTCCGATTCCCATGCTGGCGAGCTGGCGACATCGCTTATAACTCGCTGATAGTGGCATCGACACAGCCGTTACAAATACAGATCCCAATTCTGCCGCAGGGTCCGTCCGATTCGAGAGACCCTCGAAGGCTGGCGACGCTCTCTGCGGAAGACGAGACCTCCAATTGTTCACACACACCGCATGTTGAAGACCTCAAATCCATTCACCATTCCATGGGCGACCCGCCTTCTTTCTTGCCTCAAGTACATACGCGAAAGCACTCGCCCGACCCGCAGACATTCCGTGGTCGATATGTGAGCCATGCGAGCGTAACTTGCGACAAAACTTATAGCGATCATCACCTTTTGCTTGGCCTCTCGCCCCCGTCTTGCTCGGTCGCTGTGACCATCACCTGACTTGCGCATTGCGCTAGTCAGGTCAACATGTGCAAAACATCCTCACTTAACTTCAGCAAAAAATGATATTCAACTCGCTGTCATTGAGAGCCTACTCATTAGCTAAGTCGTACGCGGTCGGCTGAGCCTTGCGTTCTATTTGCGACAGGCCGGCGTTTCGTAAAGTTCCAAGCGAGCATCGCAAGAGTTTCCTGCTACCAAGGCGCATACTCGTCTTTCTGCAACGATAATGTCTGCCGGAGTACCTCGCGCGGACGGAATAATTCACGGCAAGAACAATGCACTTAGCGCGCCCGAACCAAGTCGCCTGCTCAGACGGAGTAGATGAATGGTCCCATACTGTATGCAAAACTGGCGAGAGCCCAATAAATAGGCCCCTATGCGCAGCTCCGTTTTCTGTGAACGCTGTTGCCGTAGTACTATCAAAAGTTCTAACATAACATCAACACATCAGGATCGACTTTTAACAAAAGCGACGTCATGAAGATATTCTTCACCCTTTTTCCACTGCTCGGAATCGCCGCAGCCGTTGGACGCACGACTGCTCCATCTGGAGCTCTGGTTGTCGGTGATAGTGGCGACTACTCAACGATTCAAGGCGCAGTTGATGCCCTATCGACGTCCTCATCGGAGGAACAAGTCATCTTCATTCAACCCGGCACCTACAAGCAGCAGGTGTTCATCGATGCACTCAGCGGGCCTCTGACCATCTACGGCTCCACCTCAGACACTTCCTCATACTCCTCCAACGAGGTGATTATCACTGCAGGCGAGAGTCAAGAGACACAATCTGGCAACGACCTGACAGCCACACTCCGTGTCCACACGAGCGACTTCAAACTCTACAATGTAGATGTTGTGAACAGCTACGGGGAAGGTAGCCAAGCATTGGCACTTTCCGCATACGCAGAGGTAAGGAGTCGTCACACATATGCAGAGGCGAAGAAGGAACCGGAGCTGACATTCAAGCTTCATGACAGAATCAAGGATATTATGCCTGTTCTTTTACCGGGTATGTTTCGCCTCCTATTTCCTACTCCTGAAGCCCGTTGCTGACGACTTCTTGCTCCAGATACCAAGACACAATCCTCGCAGAAATAGGTGCACAGCTTTATGCCCATTGCTATATTGAAGGAGCAACAGACTTTATCTTTGGGGAGGAAGGCCAAGCTTGGTTCGAACAGTGCGGTTCCCGAACATATCCGAGATTCGATGAAATCTAACGTCCGTTCTGCAGATGTGATATTGGTGTCTTAGAAGCGTCGAAAGGATACATCACCGCGTCAGGAAGAGACTCATCCAGCAGTGCAAGCTATTATGTGATCAATAACTCGACCGTTGCGGCTGCTCCAGGGAACACTGTCTCGAGCGGAGCATACTATCTGGGAAGACCTTGGAGAGACTATGCTCGTGTTGCCTTCCAGGATACTTCGCTCTCAGATGTGATCAATTCAGCTGGGTGGGCGATTTGGAACAGTGGCGATGAGAGAACCGACAATGCTGCGCTCGGGGAGTACGACAACACTGGAGAAGGAAGCGAGGGTACTCGAGCGGATTTTGCGACTGAGTTGAGTGAGCCAGTGGGCATTGCTGATGTGCTAGGGAGCGGTTACGCCAGTGCTACTTACTTTGATGCGGACTACGTAGGATAGCTCTATCCTCCTTGCCTACATAGATTTCGCTTCAATTGGTGGGCCAGTCTTGCGCACAGTCATGAGACTGATGTCTTGTTCAGTTCTGCATGTGTCCTTGTCATTTCGCGAGCAAGTATTCCCTCTGGTACAGAGTCTTCAAGACACCATATACACCGCTTACAGGCCAGACGTTCCAGACCATGCTCTTCGCCCAGCCAGTCCAAGTCGACGTATCGAATCTGCCGGAAGCCTTGGTTAAGTCGACACCCACTTTCTGGTACACATCCGGCAAATAAGTGGCGTGGTACTTCTCCCGCAGAGCGTCATACCATTTACGGTCATAGATCGACCAGAACTCGTCCGCCGTGTAGAAGGCTTGAGCGTAAAGCCATTTGATACCTCCAAGCTCACGTACTTTCTGCTCCAGCCTTCGATTTTGCTGAATAAACTTGCTGTAATTCGTTGAACCCGGGCCCCAAACTCCAATATTGACAAAAGAGACAGCTTTATCATCGGACGTCAGCTCGGGTGCCAGCTTTGGATGGAGTGGCACTTCTTCGCCTCGCTTCAGAGGACACAACCATAATGGTTCAAAGCCAAATTCTGTATCGACAAAGTCCACGAACTTTTCGACCCCTCCTCGCGGAAGCAGAAGATCCTGAACGATATACTTCGAGGCGTGACCCGAGGCGTGTAGCGCGTGGTACATTACACGTGTGTGCATGAAATAGTCCAAGGCCCATCTCGTGACCCTGTTGAATGGTACGAAGAAGTATTGATAAGCGTATTTGCCAGTCCAGAAAGCGCCTCTATCATAACGGAAAAGATAATCCTTGACAAGGGTAGCCTCTTTGATCACTGCGGAGCTACTACCAGTCGTCCTGTCCACATGAATGTAGAACCACTAAAAGTGATTAAAACCTTGATCAGTAAAAGTGTTTCAGGTAATTAGAGGGACATTAGGACCTATGCGTACCGGGTCGGCTGCTCTGCTGAATCTTTTCACCTGAACACCAGGTGATGGTTCATCTACCAATCTTCCAGTGACGATGACACCCTTCTTGGGGCCATATTGTATGCCATCTACGTAGTCGTTCGACGAATCATTCACGACGGAGTCCATCTTGGTCAGAGCTTCTGCTATGGAACTGACAGGATGATATGTCATCTCGACATAGCGCTTCGATTTGATGAGCTGGATCTCAAAAAGTGTTGCGACTCCAAGAGTGCCGAAACTGCCAGCAGCGCCGTGAAACAAATCCTCTCTCTCAGTGGGTGATGCTCTCACTACCTCGCCATTCGGCAAGACCATCTCGATCCAGTTCACGATCCGGTCGAAGAAGCCATACTTGAAACCACTGCTTTCACCTGCAGTGCCTGCAAAACCTCCTCCAACTGTGATTCCAGGGAACTCCATAACGACCGGTGGAAGAAGACCATAGGGGGCCACAGCGTCGACAAGTTCGTCCATTGCCACATTCGGCTCTGCTAAGCAGGTCATGTTTTCGAGATCCACGTTGAATACATGATTCAGCTTGGACGTGTCGACAACTTTATTAGGATCGATCTTGCGAGTCTGGGTTGTGTTCGTGCTTCCATGGTATAATCGAAATGGGACCTTTCGTTCGTAGAATGATGAGACTCTGGATGCTATTGCCTGAACAGCTTCCTGATGTGTCTCCATGCTGGCGACGAGGACGTCGTCGCGAATTCCAAGAGGTCGTATGCCGCGATGTGACAATGCCACCGCTACCAAGGGCCTAAAGAGTCCAGATGTGAAAGATTTCAGTGATAGGCAACATTGATTCTTTGCGATGGGAAACCTGAGACGGAGGAAGTGCACGGATGGAAAGAGCCAATCACGATCCTGGCTTCACAGTCGTTCCCACCTCAGCCATTGTGCTGACGTTTCCCACTCCGCGGAGTGCGAGTCAAGTCTCGTTAGCAGGAGCAAATTGTTTCATGATAAAAGGTTGAGATTGATGGTCTTGAGGTAACAGCTTGAGGCTTGGAGAGGAAATACTGCTTGGACCGGCAAGCTCATTTTTACTGTGGTTTACGGAGAAACCACGACAGTTCCACGGGCCTCAGCCATCGGTTCTCTACAGATACAACATGTGAACTGCCCACGACAGCACAAGAATCGCGTGAGAGCAGAGTCCTCATCCGCCGAAGTTCATACGCGACATCGTCTGTGTCCTCGATCAAGTCCAGCTTTCGTTCTATCTATGCCAGAAGCGATGCTAGCAAGATCCACGCTATCTTCGTGGCTCGTCAAAATTTAGTCAACTCGCGCTTGCCGTCGCACTTCTTGGAGGGAGCATCTAGGCATGCTGAGTGCTTTCATATAGCTCATACAGGCGCTATCTTGACAAGGCAATGTCGTCGATGCGCAGAATCATCTTCACAGTCTCACTTGCCAGCTCGAATGCGCTTGTGCTTACAAGCAACGGCTGCATAACTCCTTCTCCTGATGCACTCTTGTCGTCTCCGCCCATGACACCCACGCCACCACGCTTGATGCTGACACCAACGTTCTTCTCGCCCTTTGTATGCCGCGCTCTCAGTTCCGTCACGACCTTGATGCTGTTCAAGCCTGCATTCTCTGCTAGTGTGACCGGGATGATCTCCAGCGCATCAGCAAATGCCTTGAAGCACACACTGTCAGGGTAGGACGATGTAAGCGCGTCTTGGCTCAGTTGCGTCGCGACTGCCATTTCTGGGGCACCACCTCCGGGAAGGAGAGCCCGCTTCTTAACAAGACAGCGGATCACGCACATGGCGTCGTGCAAACTTCGCTCGGCCTCGTCAAGGATCAGCGTGTTGGCTCCTCGTGCCACGATGGAAACGGTCTTCGGAGCATTCGGGTTTGGATGCTTGACACCGGACACTCGCACGTAACGAGAGCCCAGGTTCGAAACCTCCTCAACCAAGTCTGCGGTACCAAGCTTGTCTTCGGTGAAGGCATCGATGTCGGCGATCGGTTTGCAGCCTGTCGATTTGCAGATGAATTCGACTTCGTCCCGCTCGATGTCCTTGATACACATTATGCCCAGCTTGTAGAGGAAGTGTAGACTGAGATCATTCACAGCATCTCTGAGAATGCTCTTTTGGATGAAGAGCACATTGCACTTGGCCTTCTTGATCTTCTTGACCATGTTCAGGAGATATGTTCGTTCTTCTTTCAAAATCTTGTCCATCTGCCTGTAGTCATTGACCACAATCTGGTTCTCCATGTCCGGCTTTGGTGGACTGAGCTGGAATTGTATGAGACCTATTCTGGCCTTCTCTATCCGTGTTGGACCACCTGCACTCTTGATCGCTTGTTGACTGAGGACCAGCCCATCGACCATCTCCGAGTCGTCGATCACACCACCAGCCTTCTTGAGAATACGCACGTTCCGCAAATCAACATTCTGAGCATTTTGTGGGTTGATGGTTCGCAGGACAGCATCGACTGCCATGGGAGCCAGCTTTGGTTCTTGGGAGACGATCTTGGAGGACAGCGACGTGGAGGCGGCTTTGAGGAGAGTTTGGCGGTCGGCAAGATTGATGGGTACGGAGATTTCTTCTAATATCTCTACCGCTCGGGCAGCAGCTCTCTGGAAACTCTCACTGATGATCGTTGGGTGAATGCCTTTGGCGAGGAGACGTTCGGCAGCGCCCAGCAGACTGCCGGCAATGACAACTACTGAAGTGGTTCCATCGCCTGCCTCAATGTCCTGAGCATTTGCGAGATCCACGAGCATTTTCGCGGCAGGGTGCATCACGCTCATATCCTTGAGCATGGTGTTGCCGTCGTTGGTGATGATGGTCTCGCCCTTGCCAGTCTGGATCATCTTGTCCATGCCACGAGGCCCGAGCGAGGTTCGAATAGCATCTGCGACAGCTCTGGCAGCAGTGATGTTGGCTTCTCTTACTGCCTGCGGCTTGGCCTTGTCCTTGAACGCATTGTTGCCAGCGTTGGCCGGCGCTCCTTGCGCCATATTTGATTTTTGAAGTACAGCTGAGTCTCGCGTGTGTTTTCCGTTTAGTTATGGTGGTTGTGCTTGTTTCTATGCGTGTGGTGTTGCGTTTGGGTGGACGTGTCTTTGGGCAGACAAGAATTCTGAAGCTCTGCATCGAAGTTCGCGTGCCCTGGCGTAGGGAGGCCCAAATCGACCATGTGATTAATACCACTTTCCAACTTAATTTCTAACCTATATACGTATTTTAGTATTCTACATCTTCTATACTCGCTAAATACTCGCTATCTACTCGTAATAATAGGTTTACGTATAGATCTATCGCCTTAAAAGCTTTAAGTTATAATATAAGTTTATAATAGTACTTTAAAGGAAGAGATTATACGATACCTAGAATAAGAGATTAGCTACACTATATCTCTAATAATACTATAACGAAGACTAAGAGAGTAGAATATCTACTACGAGCGCCGTAAAGATTATCGTAAAATTAATAATATTAAGGTCTTAAAGCTTAGTATTATTTATACCTTCTATATTCTACGATTAACCGATATAGATATAATTATAATACTATAAATAGATAGGTACGATATTAGGCAACGTAGATATATACGCCTACGTAAAGAGCTTAGTCTATAT
>JAASFE010004548.1:192375-235487 GCA_013365205.1 Pseudocercospora cruenta
TCTAAAGGTATTAAGAAGGCTTTACTAATACTTCTTTAAAATATCCGATTAAGAAGGTTAGAAACTAGATATTATATAAACTATAGGAGAATATTCGAAGTAGCGTAAATATAATCTAGTTATAAATAGACTATAATATATTTAAGAGTATTCGAAATTATTCTAATACTATAGAGTCTATAGGGCGGTAGTCTAATAATACTAGGATATAAGAGAACCTACTTATTACTATTAAGAGGTATAATCCCGCTATAAGGTCTTAAGAATATAATACTAATAGCCTATAGGACTTATATTCTAGATAAATAACTTATATTAGCCTTTAAGGGCTAAGAAATAAATAGTATATAATAAGGCTTCCTTAATAATAGTAGTACTACTTAATATACCTAAGAACTATAACTAATACGTAATAGATACGTTCTAACTAGGTTATATTATACTAATACTCTATAGTAAAAATACTAATAAAGCGGAACTATAATATAATCGATCTCGAAGGGGATAAGGTAATAATACTACTACTTACTAGCTAGCGATCCCGTTCCTTAGCTCTAATAACGCCTTCTACTATAACTAAGTCTAGATCTATATATAGTACCTCTATAATCCCGTTATAACCTCGTATAAACGCTATAGAGCGATAACTATAGCTAGAGTACTAACGAGCTAAGACTCGAAAGCTAGAGCTTAAGAATTAAGAGAGGAAACTAAAAATAGAAGAATATAAGATTAAGATTAAAGTAAAGCGTTAGGAACTACTCTAGAGCGGATCGTAAACCTCGCTAGAGAAGGAGAACTACGCTATAATCCTACTAGAAGATCTTATAGCGGAATTTATTTAAATAAAATTCTATAAACTAGCTTACTTTAATAAGAAAGCTAGGTTCTTATCTAAGACTATATATAGTCTTAAGAATATAGGCTAGCTAGGAATAGAAGAGCTTACTAATCTAGCTAGAACCTCTTTATAACCCCGCTATATCCTAGTTATAATACCTCTTTATTACTAACTTTTATTAAACCTACGATTCTTAAGATCTTATTTAGATACTTAGAACTTTAAATCTTCCTAGTATCCTTTAGCCTCGACCTCGCTATAATACTACTATAATATTATTAATCTAGGCTAAGAAGCTCCTTTAAATCCGAATCCTTTAAGAAGATTTAGTAAATAATTTTCTTAGAAGGGAGAAGATAAGATAAGAAGTATAGCTAATCCCTTTAAAAGGTCGCTATAATACCGCTAGCTAGGAATATTACTCTTCCTAGATTTAGGAATTCCTCTTACTTATTCCTTTTCTAGCCTTATAGTTAATAGTCTACTTCTTCTTCTAATTCGCTATAGCTATCTCTTATCTATAGAAATATAAGCTTAATAACTATATAGCGACCTTATAGTAGGACTAGATACTCTTCGATACTCTCTTAGCTCTCTTAGCTACTCTTATACTTCTCCTCTTAGCTTTAGAAGTAGGATTTTTAAGTATAGTACTATCTTAGCTATAATCCTATTATAATCCTATTAGGTTATATTTAATCTTACTACGTACCTTTCTTAAGTACTACTTACTAGGAGTCTCCTCTCTTTACTTACTCTTATTTAGAATAAAGAAATACTAACCCTACTATAATATCTTTAGAACCTATCTAATTAGTTACTATAAAACTCTATAAGCTTCTTTAATATTATAGAGAAGTAGAGGGCGTTCTCTAAAGTATTCCTATTCTAGCTAAGCTAACCTTACTATAACCTCTCCTAAATATTATTATAAGGCCGTTAGTTACGCTATATATATCTTACTACTTACTCTTCTCCTCTACTATACTACTAGAGTAGTACTTAACCTCTATAAAATACTAGCGGCCCTTTACTTCTAAATCTTTCGCCTTTATCCTCTTATAAATAGTACTATAATACCTTTATAATCTTACTATAATATCGCGAAGTATTCTTTACTTACCTACTAGCTTTAAAGCTTTCCTTAAGCTCGAAGAAGAGATAAACTTTTAGTATTAAGAATAGGATATAATACTTATATAGTAGGATTATAGCGGCCTTAAGGCGAGGTTATAAATAAGCTTATATATAAAATTCTAATTTCTAAAAATATATAGATAGTAAAAATTATTATAGCTAACTATATCTAAAGGTAATCTAAAGGTCGCTATAACCTAATTAAGTAAAGTTTAATCGCGAATATTACTATTAGTTACTCCCTTAAAGTTCCGCTAATAGAGGTAGCTATAATAAAGGTCGCTTTTATACCTATTCTCGAGGTATTAAGAATAGGTTATTAATAGACCGTTTTAATATAGTATATTAATCGCTATTAGATAGTTAATCTTATCCTTCTTAGACTATAGTAGTTTAAGCTTTAGCTTAAGTAAGGCTAACTTTTAATTATAGTAGAATTAGCGCGATCTTATAGAAGTATTATAATAGGGTTATAGACTAGACTAGCTTATTCTTCGTAGTACTTAGCCTAATTAGTATCTTAATTAGAGTAGAACTAGGCCTATATTATACTTAATAGATAGTCGTATCCCTATCTAAATAGGTTATACTTATATTCGTAAGAGGATCTCTTTAGCTATCTTTAGTAATCCTTCTCGTTATCTATAATTATTAGTATTTAAATATAAATTATTACGATCTATACTAACGATAGCTAAGAATATCTCGTAGAGGGATTCTAGTAAGGTTTCTCTAAGCGCTTTAGCTTCTTAGAATATAAGGATTCCGATTCTTCCTTACTCGACTTATTATTAGACTTACTTATTAATTTATTAACCTACTAACGCGTTATAGAGATTTTCTTATAGGGTTTATTAGATACTAAGAGCTCGGATTCTTTATCGTATATATTGTTATTAGATTCGTTACTCGAGATAACTAGAGGTCTAAGTAAATTAGTACTCTTTAGAGAACGCTACTAGGCGAGGTTTAGGTAAGGTTATAAAGATATTATTCTAGAGGAGAATATCTCTATAATCCTACTAGAACCTTGCCTAATAGAGTTAAGGAGGTAAAAATTCGAGAAATATACTTACTTACTCTTAAAAGTAATATTCTTAGTTCTTCCTATATTTAAACTTAGTAAAGCTTCTTATATAGAATTTAAGTAGAATTCTATCCTAATCTTATCCTCTTTATAACCTAGCTATAACTTAATTAAATCTCCTTATCTTTATTAACTTCTTCTATATTCCTAAGCTTTAAGATCTTATTAAGCGCCTTCTTACTACTAGCTTCGCCTAGCTCTTTAAAGTCCTTAATAGCCTAGGTATAGGCTTAAGCTAGGGTTCTCTTCTTTAGCCGCTTACCTCTAGTAATTCTAGTAGGCTTAGAGTTCTTATATACTCTCTTTTACTTAGGCTAGGGATTCTTAGACTACTCGTATCTATAACCCGTTAGTAAGGTTACTATAATACTACTAGATAGGTATCTTACTTCTTCTTAGTCGTAATTCTCTTCGTATTTCTAGCCTTCTAAGCCTTATTATTAGTAGCTTATTTCTTCTTCTTATTCGCCTTAGCTACCTCTTATCTATAGAGATATTAGCTTAATAACCTTCTAGCGATCTTATAGTAGGGTTAGATACTTATATAAGCTTATTAGCCTCCTCCTTATCCTTATTTATAACCTTCTTAAGCCTCTTTATATAGATATTAAAATAGAATTCTATCCTAGTATTAACTCTATTATAATCCTACTATACTATATTTAATCTTACTACGTATCTCTTTAAGCTACGAATTAGTAGGGTTTCCTCTCTTAGATAGCTTACTATTAATCTAAGAAAATATTAACCTTACTATAATATCTTTAGAACCTATCTTACTAGTAGCTACCTTACTTTATAAGATTTCTATAAATAGTAGATAAGAGAGAAGCGTTCTTCGAAGTATTCCTATTCTAGATTAGCTAATCCTATTATAACCTCTCTTAAATACTATTATAAGGCTATTACTTATATTATATATATTTTATTACTCCCTATTCTCTATAGGAGGGCTATAGAAGTAGTAGTATACCTCGCCTAAGTATATAAATCCCTCTTAAATCTCGCTTTCTAGCTCTTCTTCTCTCTTAATAGTAGTTTAATATTATATTAACTTTACTATAATACTATAAAATATAATTAATTTATAATATAGAGTTTTAGTAAGTACTAAAGCTAGCCTCTATAGATAAGCGCTAGGTATACTTAATAGGACTCGCTACTTATAAAATAGGAGTAAATAGGCTTAAAATAGAAGCCGCCTATAATACTAGTAATAATATAGTAATATTATAAAGATATTATAATAGTATTAATATTTACGGCGCGGCGGTATTATTAATATTATAGAAAGTTTAGAAGTAAGGGGTCGCGTAAGAAATTAATAGGTCATGCCAAGAGCTAATGAGTCATGTCTTGGCATGAAGGGTCACTGCCGAGATCCGATGGGTCGAGCCTGCCAGCCCCTCGTCTTGCCAAGATCTCACACGCGTTGAACACACGCGACGTAATCCCTAAGCAGCTGCAGATGGAGGTAAGTACATCATCATCCATTGTCATAGTGCTAATTTAGGCCGGCACTCGTTCCTCTCGCGATGGACTGGCATCTCTCTCGACGCTTACGTCCTCGGGATCTATTGGATACGACAGCCGACATGTCTCGGCTTGCCGAAGAATGCATTCCTCATGCACTGCCTTGGGCAACGGCGTCTCTGCCTTCTGAATCCGGCAATTTCTAGACGATATGCCGCTCATCATTCGGCGAATATCCGCGAGAGCTCTCTCGGCCTTCGAAAGCGGAAGCAGCACAGGTCGGACAGCACAGTCGCCAGGCACGTAAATTTCGTCTGCTGGATTGTGCAGTTGGTCTGCAAGCGCTTCCGCCATACCGCGGCATCAATGGCCATATTGATGTCTCAGTCACTATGGCGTGCGTGGAGTTCGTTGCAATTCAAGCCACTCTGGCAATACAGTCGTTATCGGTGTTGCAAGGATGGTCTTACTCGCAGCTGCCTTGGTGCTTCTGCTGAATTGGGCCGCGGCGGCAGTTCCACCATCTAACAGAGTACACGATATTGCTGCGTTGGAAGCAAGGCGCTCGACAACACCTGTCATTACCATAACGAGCTATCGAACCTGTTCAACGACGTCTGCCAGGACTTTACCACAATATGGCTGGATCCTTACCAATGGCACGACTATCCCATACACATTCAGCACGCAGCAAGCCAACGGCATAGTTTCTGAAGCTTTGACGACATTAAGTCCCGGAGAGCAGCAAGACGAAAGCTCTCCTGCTCAAATCACTCCTGCTCCAAATCATGTCTTGACAGCATCGGATTTTGGCAGCTCCGTTATTCTGAAGCAAGGATCTTCATCAATTACGCTGCGAGACGGCGAGAAGACCATTTTTGCAGGTCAATCAGTCAGCGCTCTGCTTGATGGCAGTGGCGTAGTCATTGCTCAATCCACTACCGCGACATTCGCCCCTGTCTCGAGTTATGCCACCTGGACCTTTGGAGGCCAGTCTTTCACGGCTGTTGACTACGACGGCTCGATCGTCCTGAACAATGGTGCCTCTACTGTCACAATACTGGATGGATCAACCACTTCGTTGGGACATCAGACTCTTTCTGGACTGCAGTCTGGCAATGGAGTCGCAATCATTATGACGACCACAAGCTTATTTACTCCATTACCCACATCGACCCTGCTAACGACCAGCGGCAATACTATGGCACTGGACAATACTTCTGTGCCACCAAGCCAGCGAACATCTGCACCTGCAGCGAGCATAGCTAGCCAGACACCTGTTAGCGGAAGTCCCGGAAGCGACATATCTGGTAGCAACGGCGTGGGATCTGAAGGGGCAGGCTTTCAAACTTCGGTCTCCTCCCCGCCGGCAGACTCATCAATCAACGATAATTCTTCTCCCGCTTTACCGCCCTCCCAAACCTTGCCAAGCGAGGACAGTTCACCGGAAAGTATGTCGGGCACATCAATCTCTCCTTCCTTAGCATCAGCATCGTTGGCATTGTCATGCCCGACTCCAAGGGCGTCTTATGCGTACACAGATCCTGAACGCGGCAGTCAGTACCAGGTCCAGTGCAACACGACATATTCTGGATCAGTGTTCGCAGTTGCTGTGGAGCCAGATATCGGCTCCTGTATCAGCAGTTGTAGCGATGATCTCAATTGCGATGCGGCTGGTTTTAATGTCGAGACCGGCCTCTGCTACCAGTACAATGCTCTTGCAGCCGGCAATGGTGTCTTTTCACCGACAATGCATTTCGCTCAACTGCGCTCGAGGCTGGTCAATGTGGGTGGGAGCATTCTGTTGGTACAAGTGACAAGCTCAGTATATACATTACTGTCAATTCCGACCATGTATCCGAGCTCTGGTGTTTCCACGAGATGGACCCCAGAAACTGCGTATAGCACGGGATCTCGTACGAATAGTCAAGGTGGTGGCCAACCAGGCTCAAGTCCGGCGAGCACATTACATGGTACGGGCTCGATGAGCTCCCAGCTGGTCACGCTCACTTTGAGTGGCATCGAGGCCGCTACAGGATTGCCAGAAGCATCAATCGATGATGTTACAGGACTTGTGCTGCCAGGCACCACCCTTCTGCCTGGCTCGACCGTCACGATCTCTGGGACCACATATTTTCTGGCGACCTCTGAACCTGGCATCTACGTCAATGGTCAATATACTGCACTTCCTACCGCCTCTTCGGCATTGCCAATCACGTTGCCAAACTCGGTTGTGGCCACCCCAACAGGCCTCTCTGACGTCGTTTGGGCTCGCAGACTTTGTTTCCTGGAGGCTCACCCGTGACAATCTCCGGCACTGTTTACTCCTTTGCCTCAAGCGCTCCGTCTCCGTCTGGTCAACCGTCATCGAGCGGAGAAGCCGTGGCCTCCAGTTTGATCAACGTGCCAGCTTCCACAGATCAAGGTACTCCAGGCACCGCGCTTCCCGGTACGACTGGCGCTGGTATCGTGCCGCCGGGAGAAACACCAGCGTTGACAATTCAAGATGTCACGTATCCTGCTTTGTCATACGTGCCAGGTCAGGCCCCTACTTATGTGGTCGATGGCCAGACCTTGACGCCTAGCGGGATGATCACCTACCTGGATCAAGGAAATGCGGCGACGATTTCCCTCGACCCTGCTGGCTCATCCCTTGCTTTTATCAATGGACCTACCACTGTTGTATCTCAGATAGTGGGCTCTTCAAGAAGCACAGTAACAGGACTGCTTTCGGAGCAGACCTCGAGCCCAATCGCGGGCTTCTTTCCCTCCGATACTGCTTCTCAAGCGACCACAACGCCGCCTGTGATCGTAGTCAACGGCCAGTCCTTTACCGCGATGTCTTCCAATTCCGGATCTGGACCTACATTTGCTGTTGCCGGACAGACTCTGACTCCTGGAGGCGCTATCACAACGACCGACGCTGGAGGGGCGCAAACGATCTCTCTGGACCCGTCCGGCACTGCTGTGGTATACATAGCCGAAAGTTCTACGGCAACATCACTTGTCGGAGGTGTTCTCGCAAGCAGCTTTCACAATCCGACTTCGTCAATTGAGCACACATCAGCCGTAAGTGGTGCTGGCGGTATACCTCTGAGCAGTATGGACATTGAAAACGGTGCAAATAGCGCTGGCACAGTCTTCAGCTCATATTTGGTGTCATCCGAACAGGATCCAACTGGGACAGCCTCTCCCATCCTGCCTGGACCTTTATTTACCTCCGATGCGGACACTCCGCCAGAAACACCATATGTCGTTGGCGGCCAGACATTGACGCCTGGTGGGCTGATAACCCTGCCTGGCGTCGATGGTGATGAGACAATTTCTCTTGACCCGTCTGGTTCAGGAATCATTGCCATCGAATCTGGTACCACGGCAACATATCAGGTGCTCGAGAGCAGTCCGCCGAGCATCAGCGCCGGTCAGGCAGCATCAAGTGTCGTCGTTGCCTCCCAGACGGCTCAAGTCTCAGCCTTGACGAGTCCACTGGACTCATCAATACCCTTACCGACTGGTCTTCTTACGGCAATCGGCAGCCCAATCCTAACTTCGATGCAAGGCAGCAGTTCCAATGCTGTAACATCTGGATCTGTGGTTTTGAGCGGGGCTCTTTCGCTGTCCGTCAGCGGGGGCACAACCGTCACCACTCGCATTGGAGGCAGCACTCTGACAATGGTCCGGAGTGGTTCGACAATAGTCACAACACCTCAAGCTTCCGCCTACGTGACAGTAAGCGACGGCTCGACACTCGTGGTGACCTCTACGGGAACACCTTTTGTCACGGTCACTGGCGGGACTACCCGAACGATGACAATGGGTGGCTTGCAGACGTCGTTCGTCGCCAACGGCACCACTGTGGTAGCCTCGATTACGGTCTCTAATGCTGCCACACCATCAGCTGATAGCGCCGTGGCCAATGCGCAGATTGGGGCATGTCCCGAGTACAATGGTCTCTTGGTTGGAGCCTCAAGCCAAAGCAGTGATCCAAAACTTGTGACCTGCGGCAATATTTATGAAGGATCATCATGGACCGATGATGCACAAGCCAGTCCCGATGGATGCGATAGTGCTTGTGTTGACTCTTCAGACTGCGTGGGCTTCTCATACACTCAAGCGAATTGTAGCTTGTACGATCTTGTGACTGGCATGCGTATCAGTAGTGTGCCCGTGTATTCCGCTCTTCGGCTTCGAACTGTGTCAGTGAACAACTTGAACACTAGTTCACCGGCGATTGTATCCTCAAGCTCAACCTCTGGATCCTTCTGGTCTACGCTATCGAGTCTGCTTCTACCTGGGCCATCTTCAATATCGCAGACTGGAGGCCAAAGTACGAGCGCTGGTAGTCTTTCTGCCAGCTCAAGTAGAACTGAACAGACTGGGATTGTTTCCATATCGTTATCAAATTCCGCGCTGACAGCTTCGACTTCGGTAGAGGCGTCAAATGGGAGCTTATCGAGTGAACTACCCTCCACGATGCAGACTGGAGGCCAAAGTACGACCGCTAGCAGCCTTCCTGCCAGCGCAAGCAGTACCGACCAGACTGGCATTGCTTCAGCATCGCCATCAGAGTCCGAACTTCCGGCTTTTATTTCTGCCCAAGCGTCAACTGGAAGCTCATCGTACGGATTGTCCTTCACATCGCAGGCTGGAGGCCAAAGCACGGCTTCTAGCAGTCTTCCTGACAGCGCGAGCATCGTTGGACAGACCGGTGTTCCTTCAGCATCACCATCAAATTTCGAACCCACGCCGATGAGTTCTGCAGGAGTGTCACGTGAAAGCTCGTTGGGTCAAACGGGTGCAAGCATCTCCTCAATCAGCACAAATGGCGCAGACGACCAAAGTCACTCCGGCTTCGATGCTCCTTCTACCTCTGCTGTGTCATTGGAAAGTGGCCGGTCAAGTTCGTCTGGTACCACTGCCCAACCTGTCACATCGACAGGGTCGAGCTCGGGTTTGACATCGATATTCCAGACGACCTTCGCACCGTCTGCTACTGGCTCACTTGTGAGCTTATCTGGGATCAGCTCCTTAGGTGGATCTGTCTCCACGCAGAGCACAGCCCTCTTGGCGTCACAGCCTTCAGGTCAGAGCCAGAGTCTTAGCTTGCCCATTGGAGACACCAGCGTAGGGTCAGATGTCTCGACTTCTTCACAGAGTGCGTCGCAACCGCAACCTCTCAACACCTCGAGCTTTACAGCAGTAAACGACATCGGGGCGCTGACGTCCATCTCTTCTGGCTTCCTCCCAAGCGCCCTTACGTCGAGTGGTGCTTTTACGTCCTCCTTCGTCTCTGCGACCTCCGCACCTTCCCCAAGCGTGCAGGATGTCACAAGCGAACCATCTTTGGGCCAGAGCTCGAGCGACATATTGACGTCCTCGGTAGCAAGCATTAATAATGTCTCCGCAACTGCCTTTTCTTCCCTTGCCTCGCAGAGCGTGCTTAGTGAGGGCTTTGGTGCTCTCAGCTCCTTCGCAAGCTCTTCGGTCTTTATCTCATCGGACACGAGCTCGAACCCTGTAAGCACAAGCATTGCAAGTGTCCAGCCTGAGATCCCGACGGGATCAAGCGAGGGCATTGGCACATCACCTAGCTCTGTGGTTCCAGCGACTACACTGTACGCCGAAAGCTCAGGTGCTTTCAGCTACAGCAGCGTCATGCCGCAAGGACCAGGACCATTTTCTTCAGTGTTGCAAAGTGGAAGCTCGAGTGTAGGATCTATCTCCGATATAAGTCCATCGGTCTTGGCTTCTACGCTTCCGGTTAGCACAAGCGTGGCCCAAGCCATGTCTTCGTCAACAGATCGCTCACGCCCGACCACGACCCTCTCTCCTTTCCCCTCTGTATCGAGTGGCACGGCAATTGAGACCGAAAGCTCCCGTTCCCTCGCTGTCGAGTCCATCAGCCAGGAATCGTCCAGTTCCGACATAGATGCCGCAGTAAGCATGACATCTGCGACAACTGTCTGGATAGGCTCTTCAACTTCCGTGCCTGCATCGTCTCCTGTCTCAGTGGAAAACGGTCCCTTTGCCAGCAATGAGCCGGTGACGAGCTACTCTCAGCCCGCATCGAACACGTACGCCTCTTCATCCCCAACCGCCACTGCCTGCACATCAGCGCCAGGCCAGTTACTTGAAGATGGCAATTTCTGCGATGCAGATGGTTCGTCATGGGCCACATCTGGAAGCACAGGCCTCGCAAATGTGTCCGTGGTCGACCAGCGGCTTGCCATGTCTTTTGATTCGAACACTGCTCAGCCGGAGACTCTACTGTGGGCGCAACAGCGCGTTGCTGCTCGCGTTGGCCAGACGTACAGAGTCATGGCCAATGTGCAAATCTCACCATCGTCTACACCGACGACTTCTGCCTGGACGATAAATATTCAGCTCGGCAATGAGACGGTGTTCCTAACCACGGGAGACGCAGCAAGGTCTTTTGCCATAAATCAGACGGGGATCCTCGCTTCCGATGCTGATGTCCTTCGCCTACAGGCAAGATATTCGGGAAGTGAAACAGCAACCATTTTGTGGGACAATGTTTACCTTTCGCTCTCGCCGCAAGTACAGAACACATCTGTCACCACGCCATCCCTCTCACCCTCGGAGGCCTTCCTCTCAACAGTGTCTAGTCTATCGGCGACATCTGTCGCCGGCACATTACCGGACAATGCTCAGCCGACGACTGCCAATTCGGACGTATCGACAGAGTCGGTCTTTACGAGCACGATCTCCCTTGTGAAGACAGCAAATTCGACAACACAACAATTGATCACAACTGCGAGCGAAGGAGCTGGCTTGCCGACTGTAACCTCACTCCTGTCGACGTTCATAGACACTGGGCTAGGCGCAAGCATCGTCATGTCGAGCTCAGATGCTGCTCAACCAACGTTGACGACATCCTTAGCTGAAGTCGCTTCGAGTGCAAGTGTCTCAATGGACGAGTCACCAAGCTTGACAACATTGGCACAACAGAGTTTGCCGAGCTTGCCGGCCTCGAGCGAAATGTTGACGGGAAGTGATCTTCCAGAAGATGTGTCTGCAAGTACAGCGAATGGGTCTAGCTCGATTGCATTGCCTACAGTCAGCATCAACGTCTTCCCGAGTACTGAGCTCAGTTCGAGGGGAGGCAGCGTTGCAAGCGCATCAGAAGCCTCTCCAGCATTTTTGACGACACTAACGTTGGCGCCGACGAATGTCAGCGCATCGAGTTCAGGCAACCTCGGAAGCTCTACTCAAATCCTCAGTATCTCCTCCGCATCCTTACCACCGCCGACAGCCCAAGTGCTAAGTGAGCCGTCGACATCTCCTGCGATGTCATACGCTCAAGTCAACAGTAGTGTTGCTACGTCCAGCGAAGGTTCCATTGCATCTTTAACGCAGACAGAGGAATACGCCACACTGACTGCACCTTCAATGTCTGTTCAACTCTCAGAGAGCTCGCTGAGTGTCACTCGATTGTCGCTCTATAGCACAGTCTTAGGGACAAATCCAACATCGAGCAACGCCTTTGTTCCCTTCTCGACAGAAACATCGCACTCCTTCTCAATAATCGACTCAAGTATCAGCTCGTCGAATACGACGCCAACACTCTCGATTCCAGCATCTCCAACAACACTTGAGCCCAGCTCCTCTATATTCGGCGTAAGCTCTGGCTCCGGTCTCTCCTCTACCACAATATTGAGCACAACCTTGATCGACTCGAGTACAGGTCTTCTCAACGCACCACCAACTTCCTCAATGCCAGCAACCTCGTTGAGCCTTGAGCAGAGCATTTCTGAATCTGGGACCATCTCTGTTTCGCCTACGACGAACTTCGAGCTGGTTTCCGCGAGCTCAAGCAGCATTTTCAGCATATCAAGCTTGGCTGCCTCCTCAATCGACTTTGAGCAGAGTACGTCAGAATCTGGAATTAATTCTGCTTTGCCTACGACAAACTTCGAGTCCATTTCTGCAAGCTCAAGCAGCATTCTAAACATATCGAGCTTGACTTCCTCCTCATCTCTGCTGGCAAATGTCAGCACTATAGGCAGTCTGACAACCTCAACTGCTATGCCTAGTCTCTCCTGGGCTTCGTCCGTGACTTCGACTCAGACACCGCAGGCTTCCGCAGCCTGCCCATCTGACACATCCTACAACACAACCGACGGCACGCAATACAGCGTCGTGTGTGATCGGACCTATTCCACCCAGCCTCTGACTGTGAACAGCTCGCCAAATCTAGATGAATGCATCAATCAGTGTTCGGACCAAGCTGCTTGTATGGGTACGACTTATTCCGTTGCTGATCAGTCTTGCCAGCTTAGTTCCAGCATGTCGCCAAGCACGCAGCGCACCACAGGTACGTTCAGCGTGCTTCGTTTGACCGCCCCAAGAGCTGCGCAGAACCAGACTCAGACCGCTTCAAACAGCAATTTTGCGGACAACAGCTTGTCACCATGGATCGCAGAGGGCAGCGGCAACGCTTCGGACTTTGCGCCCGCTAGAAACATTGCAACCGCGAATTTCAATCTTGCACAACCCTTCTCGAGCGCCACAACTTCGACGAATGTCGGAGACGACGTATCTTCCAACGACACTCTTACTTCATTGCCTTCGACCGACAGTGCTTTAATTGGCACGGGTCCGACATCCTCTATCAATGTGATGCCCTCATCGTCCACGGCAGCCTCACAAGCGACTGTATGGTTACGACAAAGGCTGCGGGTAACAACTGGAAACGCCTACTCTGTGTCAATGAATGTGGACCTTGCGAGCAACGGCAACAACGAATGCTTGATCGGTATGCAAACAGAGACGCAGCCTATCATGCAGTACACGTTCTCAAATGGGTCGTCATACAGTGGTGCCGTAAATGCAACAGGCACCATGACGGCCACTGATTCTGACTGGGCGATGGTATATGGCTCTTGTACTGGCAATGCCGACGCTAGGATCAGTGTCACCGATATAACTTGGAACACCTGGCCGGTCAGCGCAGCCGTGGTCAACTCCTCATCAGTGGCCCTCTCCGGAAGTCCAAGCGACATTGCGACAGATCAAGCTGTCCCCAGCTCGACGTTGTCTGATGTCAATCCGAGTGCAAGCATTCTGGCAGTTGGTTCGGTCCAAGCATCGCTTGAAGCCACGTTGAGCACATCTCTCGGGGGCCTTGACACTCTGCCGACCCTGAGCAGCAATGCCTTTCAGAGCATTCCGACAAGTGTACCAAGTCCGCTTCTGCCGCCAGTAGCGTCTGCTTCGGTAGCGGCCACGCCTTCACTGATCCTTCCTGCGTCAACGTTCCTCGACGACATTAATGGTGGCTCTGGAACCCTCACCACTACAGGCGCGAGCATTGATCAGCCGCCGGCGGCCAGCGTGCAAACGCCGATGAATGAATCGTCCCTTCCTCAGCTAAGCTCGGCAACCGCATCTGCGCCCGTCGTGGCCAGTGTCCTTCCCATTCTAACGACGTTTGCCGGATCCACAGCACCGCAGAATACCTTCAGCGCGGCCATAAGCGACGTGCAGCTTTCCTCGTTGCTCACGAGCATAGCAGCTTCAGTGCCAAACCCGACTCCAGACGAGAGTGCGATCTTCAGCATCAGCTCCTCGATCCCGCCACAGCTTTCTCCCGACTCTCAACTTTCGTCACTCGTAAACCTCGGCTCGGCATCGACGACAAATCTGGTTGTCGGTGGTATCACGACTCTTGCTGTTGTGCCAGAACAATTGTCGCTGTTTGACAGTACCACCCAGTCAGGACCATTCGGAGTCAGCCCCAGCTCGGCAGCAAGCTACTCAGTAGATCTCCAGGCCAGTCTCAGCGTGGCAGCAAGCATTACGCTTGCACTATCGTCCCAGACAACCGGCCTCTTAGACACCGCTACATATTCTGGACTTGACGCTGGCCTGACACAGCTTCCAGCACTTTCATCTGTCCAGGGCAGCAATTTCCCGATCCCTACGCCTTCCGATCTGATACCTACATTAAGCAGTCTGTTTACCGATGTTTTCGCGACAGCAAGTGCCTCTGGCTCGGCTTTAACAGGCCTCGCTTCTCAACTTCTGGCGTCTGGTACCTTGACCACCGTCACAAGCGGGTTTACAACGGCTGTTCTCGGCGCGCCTTCATTGCTCAGCACGGCTATTCCTCTGCCTGCGAACGTGATCAGCTCCTTGTCTGTGCCGCTCCAACAGCTGTCCTCCTCAATCATCTCTCAAAGCCTGGCAGTTCCGAGCAATTCTCTGCCCGCTGCACCTTCAGCGCCAACGCTCACGTCAAGCTCCCTGACGGGAGTTCAAACAAGTCCAGGGATGCCCAGCATATCGAGCGCCGTCCAGTCTATCTTGACCTCGTCGTCAGGGCTCATTTCCAACCCGCCAATCCTCTCGGTACCCGGCCTAGGCTCAACAACAGCGACTTCGACGGGAGTTAGACCTCTACCAAGCTCTACAAGCCAGAACTCGGCAACGGGTCTTTCCTCTTCCACCACCTCCGTTATACAGAGCTCTACTTCGTCAGCAATAAACGTCCTCTCTACAGTCCCGAGCCCCTTGGGAAGTTCGACCATCTTGAACTTGAGATCGACCACGCTTAGCACGGCCACTGCTTCAGGTACTGCTCAAGCTGCCTTGATCTGTCCTCAAAACGATGGCGCAACATACACTGGCCGCGACGGCTCAAGGTACCTCCTCGTATGTGCTCAAGTCTACGACACGGTTACGATACCTGGCCTTCCGGCCTTCGTCACGGTCAGTCTTGCCGCCTGTGCCGATTTCTGTGTCCTTCAAGGCACTCAATGCCAAGGCGTCACCTGGCAACCGGACACTCGCCAATGTCGCATGAAGACCAGCATGGCGCCGGCGACCGGATCGTCAACAGTACCGGCATACGGACTCATGAGAATGTCTGGCTCGTTGGCCGTCTCGACTGAGGTGCTTGTCAACGGAGCCTTCGACGCAGGTATGAACGCATGGACGGCCGTCACAACGGGTGTGACTGGGCTGGTGGTCAATCTTCTCAGTCTGGTCTTTGCCTTGGTCAACGGCACAGTCTCATGCTTGATCAGTCTATCTGGACTCTATGCCGTGGTCGGAGCCCTCACAGGCACACTCAACCTGTACATCTACCAAGCAGTGGCAGTTACTGCTGGCTACAATTGGTTCCTCACTGCAGATCTCGGCCTCATCAATGCTCAAGTGAGCACGGACACTGCATGTTGGATCTACTTCCAGACAGATCAAGAGGTCATCTGGTCTTCCTACTACAATCGCACTTCGACCAATGGCACGATTCATGCTAGCGGCACTCTTGCTTATGTTGCCAGTCAATTCCAAGCTCGAGCACAATGCAATGGAACGACAGACGTGCAGGTCAGCTTCGATAATATGTCGTGGAGGACATATCCACGGACTATCGGATCAAGCCCGATGATCCTGCAGCCTGTCTCGACTCTGGTCAATAGCGCCTTCACCGGCACATCTCTGTCTCCGTGGACGATAGCCGCCTCCAGTAGCGCCAATGTCGACACCTCCGTCACAGCTGGAGCCGCGCTTATGGCATTCAACAGGATTGCGAGCGCCGCATCAAGTAGTCCTGCCCAGCTTCTTCAGACTTTGACCACAGCTGCACAGGCTTACCAGAACTACTCATTGACGGCCACTGTCCGCGTCAGCATCGCAACGGGACTTTTAGGTTTGAGCACTGCTACCTGTGCCGTGTCCATTGGAGCCAATGAGACTTTGTGGAGCTCTTCAACGACTGGATCGCAGACATATGCTGTGAGCAGTCGCGGAACGCTGGTCAATGCCGCAACAGCGCTCAGCCTGAACGCGAATTGCTGGGGTAGCAAGGCGGCGACGGTGACCTGGGATGATGTGTATATGACTTTGAATCCATCGTGAAATGACAGCGGTCATGATCTCGTACGCGAAATGGCGAATTGTAACGTGTAAATAGTTCAAAACCCACCGCTCCGAACCTCTTGTCAGTCTTCGCCATCGTCTTCCTCATCTTCTCCTTCCCTTTCGTCTCCATCGCTCTCATCCTCTTCCATCCCGTCTTCGTCGATTTCGTCTTCTTCCTCCTCGTCCTCGTCCTCATCGTCTTGCTCAATCTCATCCTCATCAGACTCAATCTCATCACTATCATCAGAATCTTCCGCCTTCCTCAACTTCTTGCCTCTCCAGCCCCCATAATCCTCAGAATTCTCGGACTCATCATCAAAATACTCATTTCCAGTTTCATCCCATTTTCTTTTCCCTCTCGGCGGAACTATCGCGTCCTGATCAAAGTTCTCTTCATAATTCAGAGTCTCAATCAAGACCCTCCCTCTTGCCCAATAATCATATTGCGACTTGAGGAAATACTTATCCCATTTCCGATCGTGTGCAGACAGGGTCCTTGTTCCATCGACTTCATCTTCATCGCCATTCGTATATCGTGCGACCTCTTGCAGGATTCTTTCGGGCGTTGCTCGAAGTCTTGGACGAAATTGAAGGCATTCCATAACCAGATCACATAGATTGTCTCCGTATCGTAATCTTTCTTCCTGAGTGAAATCACTTGGTCGTCGTTGTTCTCCAGGCTCCATGTCTTGCCAATCATTGATGTTGTCGGGGTTTGCCTTCAATTTTATCATGGACCAGATTACAAGGCCTATGCCCCAGATATCTGTGGCGCTGTTGGGTTGAGTTCGGATTCCAATGCCTGGAGGGAAGGCCGATTGTTCCTGCGAAACTGTTAGGAAAGTTAAGGAGCGGTGGCTTTGAATGTGGCTCACTGGCGCCATCCAGTCTCTTGTTCCATATGGACGATAGTTGTTATCGAATTTTCCAGGCGTGAAGGATTCTGGATTTCCGTGATGTGGATTTTCCATCGCGAGGCCGAAGTCTCCCATCTGTGTGGAATGAGCGACTTGAGGTATGTCAGTGGTTGTGTTGCTTACCTTGGCTAGAGGGTAATTTGCATATACACCAGTAGTATTGGTCCCAAGAAAGACTGGATATATATGTTAGCTCTAGCTCACGACTGTCGACCTCGCAGGCTTACCATTTTCTGGTTTGAGATCCCTGGGAATCGTCAGCATCAAAGGTAATGGTTTGGAAAGTTTAAGTGACTTGCCCATGTACAATAAACCGCCAGCCAGTGATTGCTGCACTCAGGTTTCCTCGCTTCATTAGAAGTGCAGCTTTCGCTAACGACTCCAGAGTAGCCCAGATGAATGGCTTGGGGATCCAGCTACGTCTTGGCTCTTCATCAGCATCATCTCTGCAGCCGTATCTTTCCAAAACACTAGCAAGGTCACTGTGCCCACAATACTCCAAGTAAACTCTGTACGCATGGAAATTTCCCTTAATGCCCTCGTATTTTCTGTCAGGATTGTTTCGCCAATTCAGTATTCGCACAACGCTTTCGCTGTCAGCGCAATCTTGAAGCCGATACATGCATTCGACCTCGAGAGGCCGTGTATAGTCATCATTCCACGCATTCGCGCCGGGGAAGCCAGTGACGGCTTCTTTGATCACAATACGCTGAGCCTGTTAGCATTCTCGACCCATCTTCCTTTCTCGCTCGGACTTACATCAACGATCAAGCCCTGAGCATTCTGCTTGACCCAAATTTGCACCAATCCTTGTGAACCCTCGTCTATTGTCTTGCCAACGGCTATCCAGCCATGTTTCAAAGCACCAGTTCGGTTTCTTATAGTCTCCTTCTTGCGTTCTTCCTCCTCAGTCTTTCCGTAGAGTCTTTCATACGCGCTGAGCGTCGCAAGCTTTGAGTTGAGGACCCAAATGTCTCGTTCTACCGTAGCCAGCTCGCTGTCAACTCTACTAAGTGTGTCTTTGTGATCGTCGAGCTTTCGCTGATGAACTAGAATACTCGATTTTCTTGCTAACATTCGGATGGCACAATTCAGTTGGATTTGTTGAAGCTTGAGCACTTTCGCTAGGTCATTCAGGTAAGGAATGTAGTCTCTCAGGGCCATGACACTCTTTTCGTCTCGAGGCGGTTCGTTACCCCGATGTCTCTTCAATTCTTCGTCGAGTTGGTCGAGGACGTCGTTTATACCCTTCTCAATCTTGACTTGTGCCTCATCATTAGGCTCCTGTAGAGATACAAGGTATGCAATAGCTTGGTCGCTTCTCTCTTCGGGAGTACCGTCGATGATGTCGAGAGCTTCGCCAAGACGAGTTGCTAGCTGATCTCTCGCCAATAATGCGGCAGTGCAACTGTCTGCGTATTGTTGAAGCTGTTCTGCATCTGTGATCTCTGGCAATTCCTCGGGAAGGAGGCCATTGCACGAGGCAAGCTGCTCTCTGCAGTCCTGCACTTCTGCGAAATATTTAGGGGTTCCCTCTCCCAAAGCCCGCTCGTTGTCGGCCATCAGATGATTGAGATATTTTACTGTTCTTTCCTTATCAGCACCAGCGTCTTCGGCATTACGAGCACCGATGAGACTCCTTAGAGTCAAATTGTACGCCTGTCGCGCTTCAATCACATCGGTCGCCCGCACGTAGAAATCTTCGAATTCCTCATCGGGATCGGATTCGATGAGCGGAGCAAGTATCGCCCTTTCCGCATTCCAGGCTTCGAGCGCCGCGGCCAGTCGAGGTTTATCAATGACTTTCTTCCAATTTTTGGCAGCGGCATTCTGGACAGCTATGCGCCAGGATCAGTCAAAATCTCATGTTGTGCATTGATTGTCTTACTTTTCTCCTGCTGGTATTTGTGCTTGATCCCCTCTGGCTTCGTGAACTTCCATGCTTCGAGCTCCAAGTCTCGGAAGCGCCCGCGAGCGATGTTGTTATTTGTATTGTCCGCCATAGTCTCGGTCTGGTATGAATATGCTCGTTTCGTCGCATGAGCTCAAGCTTGCATCCAGAGATGCGAGCTTGCTGTTGGGACAAAGGATGCGTCCCTAGACAAAGGCCGCACGGCGTCCGGAACGAGTTGCAGTCATTCGAACAAAGGGAATAAAATGGTCATATTTCTAGGCTTGTAGACTGTTAATTACAACACACCTGATACAGAATGATGCCGACTCTCTCGAAGATGGCACTGCTATGCTTCTGTATTTGGAGTCATGTCTTCTTCGCCGAGCTGTCGACAAATTGATCCTGTTTCAGTGATCTCTGCATCAACCTGTATATTCTTCAGTCTGTCAAAAGAGCCACTGATTAGCATAACACTCCAATGGCACTAACTCTCGAATTCACCTTGTATATTTGACACACATCCATGTATCATCCCTTCCTTGCAACCTGAACTCAAACACAGCAATCGTATGCCTTTCCAGCCCCACTGGCGCACCCTTGACTACGATGTGTGCATATACATCCGCATACCTAGCCGCAAGGTTGAGATTCGCTTCACTATGCACCAATTCCTTCGAGTACGTCGGGAAGGCTTTGAGAAACTGCCTCAGGCAATCGAAATGCTGCTGTTTGGTCGTTGTAGTTGGTCTATACTCTGCTTCGGCACTGAAATTTGATGACAAGAACTCAGTAGAGGGGTGAGTCTCGTACGTTCGCGAATTGATTGCTTCCACGAATTGGGCAACGATGCTTTCGAGTCGTAGAGCTATGATCGCTTCTTCAGCTATAGGATCACTCGGTCTCATATACTCGCGACCTTGGCTCATGTTGAACGTATCATATCCAGTACCTAGGGCTGCTAGCCAGACCAGGGCAAAGTCTGGAGCTTGCCCAGGGCACAACCGAGAGCATCGTAGCCTAGAAGTTTTGCATGGAGTCCGACTGCAGTGTGCTATTATTGCCCTTGCACAAGTGGTGTACGGCAGGATTGCTTGGCATCTCAGTGGAGCAACTGCATCAAAAGCCAAGCCAAGGAGATGCGACGTGGTCCGCGTCTGCTTAGCGTGTGCGCAGCTGCAAGTATCCGCCAGCTGGAGCAAAGCGAAAGACCAGTCTCCGCGACCTGAACGGAGCATTAAGGACGGGATGAGGTGCTAGGTGGAGCATCGATGAGGATGCATTGTCGTGCTTCTGCATGTCGCACGTTTCGGAGGAGTGGGAGCATCAAGCACTCGGCAATGCATTCCTTTGGAGCGAGACATGTCCGGGGACGACAGGTGCTGCCAACCAACCATATTTAAAGTCATTCAAGACTGGGTGAGCATCGAGCTAGCCGGTGCGGTAGTCTAGCCCCTTCCGTCACAGTATAGGCGGCAACCTAGATTGAAGCTGCGAAAATCGCAGCAGATGAGGCTGAAGCGGTACCAAGAACGAACTATACGAAGCATGGCAAACGCAAGCCTCTGCGTTTCCTTCGACCACGCAAGATGTTCCTGAACTCTCGATAGGAAGTCTTGGAATCAATCAGAGGTCTTGTCCTTGGGGTTCAATTGAGAATGCTCTTTATCGCTGAGGTAATGGTAACGGCTCGCGCAAGACGCGCTGGATCTGCCAATGCGCAAAGATATCTCCTTCCACAACAATCTCTCGTGTCTCCGGAGCTGTAGCATTTGCTCGTCCTCAGCGGACGTCCATTTGGTGTGATTTGAGCTGCTGATTCCCCTCGTCCACCTTAGGCGAGACCATTGTTCTTCACAGGATCTACAGCTCCTGCCAAGTTGTTGCGCAACCTCGCGGGAGTCATGACCGGCCATGTACAGCTGCACCAACTGGTCGCGCTGCTCAGAAGTCCATCGCGGCTCATTCCCTTGCAGGTCGTTTCTTGCGTTGGTAGTAGAAATTTGCCGCATGCGTCCAGAAATTCCCCATCTGGTCCGACCAAGATGCCTTGCGATCATGGTTGCATTCATGCCTTGACTAAGCAGTGATTTTATCTGCCGATCGTCTTGCTCTGTGAAGGGACGCTTCTCTCGGGACCATAGAGCAGCATTCATCGTGCTATTCATGGTGCGCAGTATGTACACTCGGTTTGTTATCGACTGTGTTGACCTGCCCAATTCCATTGCGATCTTCCGGGTACTCAGACCGTTCTGACGACGTTCGATGATAGCCTCGTCTTCTTCCATATTGAATGGCTGTCTATACCTGGCCGATCGCGACTCCGAGGAGGGCGTGCTTCTATGACCAGGCTGCATCCCTCGTAGCTTTCTCAAAATACAGATTCTCTGCTGTACGGCATATGCGGATCGTTCATGAAGCCCTTGGGCTATTGTTTTGGATTGTTCTCCATCTTTGTAATTTCTCATCACTTGTTCATCCTCTTCGGCGGTCCACCTCGATGCGGGTCGCAATTGCTGACGTAGATGTCCGCAGCATGAGCTGATCGTAATGATGCATTCGCGAGCTGGTCTCAAGTAGCGCGGGAGGATGGTCAGCATTGTGGAAGGCGAAAGACATGGTGCTTCAGTGTTGCTCGGCGCGAATGTCGCGCTTGTATATGGTCGTTATGTCCAAAGCCAAGTATAGTGTCCCGTAGCGGCTAGTTCTACCGCCTTCTTCCCTTTCCATTGACTCCTCCACCTCCTGATCACCTACAGTCTACAGACCATTGAAAAACATATGTGTCCCGGCATTGGTACTCGCACATTCGATGATATCCAGCGAAGCTGAGTAGCAGCGCGTCTCGCCGTTGGATATTCTAGAGCTAGGCTGGCGACCAGAGGAGAAAGCTATCTAAAAAGGAAGGCTGGATGTCGTCTGCAATGGCACCGGAGCCGCACAAAATAAACCACCTGATTCCTGCATCTTAGGATTTCTCCGGACGCAACACTTTACCATGAAGATCTTCATCGACGCTGGTATTCGAATACTGACTCGAGAGCACGTGCTGCGACTCGCAAACCTGGAGGCCCGTGGTGGATCTTTGCTCTCCGGCCTCCAAGTCAGAGTGTACAGGCGCACTAGTCGAAGACCTCTGTCGAACCTACCAGATGCCCTTCGACATGGAAGCTACAGTCTGCGATCCAGCAGCATCAGATTAACAAAGTAGCCAGTCATCAGGTGGCAATTGAAAGCCATGTCTTCACAAGAGCTGTACCGTCTGACCAGCATTCGAAAAATTCGCTGCCATGCTTAACTCCGCCATACAGTACGAGCGTAGGTCCGCAGGTCGCAGACAGCAGTCTGGTCTCGAGCATCGAGCGCAGAGCGCGCACATTGCGCTTACGATGGGAAGTATTCGTTCAAACATTGAGGTCTCACCTGAGTCACCTCTCCTTCGTTGCCGCAAGTTCCCGAAGGCTTGTCTCAGGCTGTAGAGCCAGGGTTAGGGAAGTGATGCATAAGTAAAGCCGAAGTGAGTGCTTTGCATGTGACAGCACAAAAGCTCAAAAGGGCGGGCACTTTCTCATCCAGCTGCAACATCAACTTTCTTTCTGCCTTGCACGTATATCCGCTGAAAATTACCACGACATACCGAACACCCACAAGAAGACCACACGATGGCGCCAGGAAAGCAGTCTACAACGAAGCGTAAACACAACGCCAATGATACTCCTCTCTCTACCCCGGCAAAGCGCATCAAGTAGGCTACTCGCTTGGCTACCATTATTTGAGCTATGCTGACCAGTCATAGATCTTCTTTCACCAGTCCGCTCAAAGTTCTCGTTGATACGGGGGAAGACGTATTCTTCGTCTACGAGGATGTCATCTGCGCTAGTTCTGCATTCTTCAAAGCGGCCTGCTCGAAGGCCTGGAAGGAGAATCAGGAAAAGACTGTCAGACTTCCGACCGCAGATCCGACCGCATTCCACATGTATGTCGACTGGTTGTACAACGGCGATCTGGACGAGGATGAACTACAAAAGTGCGAGGAAGAGCCCTACATAGAGGACGGTCCAGAAAAGCAGAGCATGAAAATTGCTCACAACCTTTGCAAGCTTTGGATTCTCGCCGACTACCTTCAAGACTTCGCCTGCAAGACTCGCGTTATAGTGGATCTTCTTGCTCGCGGCCCGGGAGCGTACTTCAATATGATGTTCATCACTACAGACTTGGTCGTCGCTGAGACCTCGCCGACCTCGGCTCTGTATCGCTGGATGCTGGACTATTTGAGTTTGTCTTTCGTGGTCGACACGGTGCAAGACTATCCGCCGTCCTTCCAACTGGCACTCCTCAAGAATCTTGGAAAGCTTCGCGACAGTGGTGATAAACCAACTGTACCTGGCTCATCTGACCTGGACAAGTATGTCGATGAACCCTGAAGGAGCAAGGTCAAGATGAGCTCGACTTGTATCAAAAGTGCAGCAATGGTCCGCTTCTAAATGGAGCTCCGCTTTTAGATCGAGATATCTCTAGCCAGCAGCGCAGATCGCTAGTTATGAGTGTCGCGAGAGCAAGACGTCATGTGCTCTTGAGCTACCTGAAGTCGATGAAAGGAAGCGAAGAATGGGGTTCGGGAAATTGACTATCACAAACTGGCACTAGCACCTTCTCGTGCATTCCAAGTCAGCATATCCAGCGAAGATGGTCATTCACTTCTTGCAAAATCTTAATCAAAACTCGGATTCAGCGTCCCACCAGAAACAGTATACTCAGCCGTATCATCCACACTCATAACAAAATTCCTCCCACTCTCATGATTCGTTTTCCCCGCCACAACATCCACACTCAACCAACACTCTTCCCCTTCCACAAACCCATAACTCCAAAGCTCAAATGCAAACCAACTACAACTCTCCCCAGCATTAACAGCATGACTCAAATCCGTCTCATGCTGTCCACTCCTAACCCTAAACCTCGCAGTAAAAGCCCCATGATTCGAAACCTCAACTAAAGCCTTACTATACGGCCCTCCCCAATCCAGACCTTTGAAAGCTGGGGCAGAGAGGTTGTATACGAGCATGAATTGAGCGTCTCGGAGGAGCGTGAAATTGGAACCGCTTTCGTGGACGCCGGATTGGAAGGATGCGTCACATGAGACCCAGCAATTGGAGCCTTCGGTGAAGCCTTGGGATATGAGTTCGTCGTAGGTGAAGGTGATGGAGTCGCCTTTGAGGTTTATGGATTTGGGGTTGGAGTTGTGCCCGGAGGTCTTTACTTGTACTGTTGCGGAGCCGAAGCCGTCGTTTAGACGGGCTATGACGAGGAAGATGCCTTTTGATGGGTTGTTGGTCATTGTGAGTATTTGCTTAGAGAGTGATGACGGTGGATTGGATCGAGTAATAGTGAGTAACAATGCTGTAGATGCATCTGTGTCTTTATAGATGGCTGTGGGATAGGGCGTCAGCTGAAAGCAGATACATTCTTGACAGTTACTTCACAAGAAAAGTTCAGCCAGCCTCGTCGAGATGGGTGATCATGCCATCAAGCCATTTGCAGGGAGTGTTCGAACAATATCGTTGCCTCGAGTCGAGATAAGACTTGTCATTCTTTACGACTCGATCTCTCGTCAGCTTTCTGACATCGATGCCATAGTGAGCATTTCCAGTCGCTTTGCACAGCAGTCGTTTCGGACTTTCGACCGGAAAGCAATGTCTGGTGAGGTGAGCGATGGCTGCTCCATTTCGTGTGATCGTTACGGAGTTGGGTGTACGACAGCCGAGCTGCAAAAGCTATCAGTGTATCTTTCGCTTGATTGTGAATCCCGGTAAGCCACATCTCACCACTGCTGACCACCTTCTCCTATAAGCAGTGCAAGCTTGAAGTCAAGCAATTGGTTGAAAAAGCTTACAGGCTTTCTTCTCGTAACTCTGTACATAAAGCTGTTGATTGACTATCGACCAACGCAATGCCCTGGAGTATCTCTTCCAGCAACGCCATTCGCTTCTCTTCTGATCAGACCACTCTTCAGGTATACGGATGTACGCATCTCAATGATTGGGTCATCACTGATACCAATACCCTCCATGTATCGTGGCTTAGGGTCGAAGATGATTCTCTGCTGGTCACGGCCTGGTACCTCACCCTCATCCATTGTCCAAAGTCTGTCAAATGTGAATGTTCCGAGGTGGACAAATTCTCTGTCCTCCGGCCATTCGCTGCTCGAGTCGTTGAGGTTGTCGACAGCTGGATCGGCGATCTGTGCCATCCAGTTGTAGACGATTGGCTTTGGTGGTTTCGCTTGGAGACGCTCCTCGAGATTGTCAAACAGGTATGTACCCTTCTTCTCCTTGGTCTCCTCCTCGCCCATCTTCATCACACCTTGCGGTGGGACCTGGAACGAATGTAAGAAATATTAATTTTCAACCCTTTCAATAAGCCAAACTCACCAGGCGTGTACGGAAGAATGTCCTCTTTCCATCGTGGGCGTCAAGCGAGAAAGCGTGAATTCCATGCCATTGTTCTGAGGCAAAGGACATAGGCCAGAGTGGCTTCCTGTTTCGCGAGTACCAAGCAACGAAAGGCCAGTCCTTGTGCAGCTGCTCCTCAGTGATCTTGCCAAGTGCGTGCTTGAACATGGCAAGGAATCCCTCTCCACGATTGACGGCAAAGCCAATGGCAGTGTTGGTGATCAGGTCGAAGTGTGTATGTCCATCCTCAGACAAGAGGAATCGAATAGCAAGACCTCGTGGATTTGCATCTTTGTGAGTATCGGCGATGTCGGCGAATCCAGTGTCACAGCTGAAACGGGCGAGCAGGTCTGTAGATGGCTTCTCGAAGATGGGTGCTTTGGAGAGGTACTTGGCACCTGGTGCTGGGACGAATGTGCCTTTCGTGAGCTGGCCACGAGCGTGGACTGGTCGAGTGTGCTTTGGAGTACCAAATGCCTCACGGATGGTGGCCACAAGGTCGTCGGCCACCGCGTTAAGCTCTTGGTTTTCTGGAAGAGGCATGTTTGCAGCTGTTGGATTTAGGATATAGAATCGATGCGTATGGATGACGAGGAACGCTCCTGCTAAGACAACGACCAGCAGACTACTAAAATACTGGAAGGACTTACTTTTTGGCTGCGTTCTGGAACCACGATGCTATCATCACCGGAACTCAATGCACGTAGTCAGATGTCGCGTTGTGCTCATGGTACAGACATAACTGAAGCATCTTGAACGTAAAATCCAATGCGGTTATGATCACCGTGGTAAGCGGTCCTCATCATTGGCGGAGGTCCTCTTCGCCGCAATGGACAATTGTTGATTGGCCAACAAGCTGAGGGGTGTATAAGTGGGAGTCGCAAATCGAAAGCAAATAGTTGATGGGAATTTGTGCGTAGGAACAGGAAGGAGGCTTGCGAAGAGGGGAGCTCTAGCACCCAGCTCCGGATGCCCGCTTCAGCTGGGATGGCATGCGCAAGCGGATATTTGTCGTTGTCCTACGGCAAGTGTAGCCATAATTGGTCCGCAAGGCGGCATCTAAGCACAATTGAGCAGTCGGGAACGAGCCGCTCAAACACGTTGGCCGAAAAGGTTAAGAGGGAGCGATGCTCTTGAAACGCGTAGAACACTGCACACTCTCAGTATTGATAATCAGATATCAGGTCGACCAGCCTCGAACATGATAGTTGTCGAGTGATAGCGAGCGCGGCATGGACTTGCACATCTGCGTTGGAAATACAGCTGAATCCTGGCGGGAATCATTCGACGTACCGATGAGCAGTGTGGCAGTCCTGCCGCCGCGACCGTGTCTATCATCAGGAACGGACTGTTGACCATGGACAGTGGTCGATATGTTCTGCTCGTTCCCGCGGCGGACGAGCCATATTCTTGTCACAGTAAGCCAACATTCCAGCGCCGACGAAAGCCGCGAGGACTCCTCAAGGGCTACCAGTGGCCTCGCCTCAGAGAACGCGATCCACGACTACGATGTTCATGCAGACTATGCATGTCTGTGATGTCGTCTCTTCGGTTGCGCCATGATGCGCTCCATTTAAGAACTCAAGTCTCATCTCTTCGGCGTTTCGGCAACCATATGCGACAAGTGAGAGGGAACAGAGAACCTGTATCGAAGGCGGTCGCAGTATGATCCTTGGAGGCGACGGGAGTGTTTGCGAATGCGTGAAGCTGGACACTGGCGATGTCCACCGCGAGCAATGCTCATCATCTTGATCAGTGTGGTCGTGATGCAACGACCCTCGGACAAGGAAGGCCTCGCCCTTACCTTGCAAAACCCATGCTCGGATCGCATGACTAAGGTCCAAAGCTATACCGTTCCTGGTGCACTTCCCTGCCACATCGAAGCATATTGCCCCTCGCGCCGAATGTGATACATCAATTGAAGAGCAGTGCATGGCTCCTGAAGCGAAGGATAAGTATCAGTATTGACCCCAGCTAAACGCTCCATTTTCACATTGATGTCCAAAGTGATGCCTCCAATTCGTCGTCCAAGAACACTGAGCAGCCGGAGCGTTCGAGGCCGTGGCTTCCAAAAGAAAGGTTACCGGGACTATGGCGAGCTCTACTTTCAACTGAAGAGGTCGTATGCGCACTTCTCGCGATACTGCTTTGTCAACGAATACGGCACTGTTCGAGATCTGCTCTATAACATGGAGGGTGAGGCAGCCAAACCACGCGCGCCAATGATCGTTCCTGCAATCTAATAGGCCGAACAGATAGCCTCAGCGGCGAAGATGGAGGACCACCCGATGGACTCCATGTCGAGTTTCACTTCAGGAAACAGCTTTTGATACCGTCGACTGAGATTGTCACCAGGCGGGCAGATTCAGAGATGAATATGGATGGTGGAGAGACGATCTACGCCAAGGTCTGACGCCTGGCATATATGTCCTGTATGTCGTACTGATGGCAACCAGGTCTTCGATATGGACGGGTATGAGTACGAATGGGATGGTGGAAGTGAATGGACGGCGAAGCCAAACCGACGACCAATCCCTCGCATCCTTGTGGAATCGGAAGACTACCACAAGCCATACTGGATGTATGATTTCGGAGACGAGTGATGACAGTCTGGCAATGCTGATCCAGTATGATCAAAGGGTGCTGGCTTCTGCATCTCACTACATGCAGTATTTAATTCCATGACCCCATGGCAGCAAATTTGAAACCAGAAAGGAGAGGGCGGCTGTGTTGGACCCGTAGAAAGCCACATAATGATGCCGGTCGCTATTGAAGATCCATTGATCAAGGAAGACCGTGCGGGAGATGTCTTGTAATGTTAGTGAGAGAGATTGTGCAATATCTCGTGAAGCAAGAAATTCAGAAGCTACGGAGTTCGTCATTGCGCTCAGATCGTCTTCCGGCTCGTTCCGTGATACGAGGAAGCTTTGCACGACGCGCTTTCTCGCTTGCACGACCTTCATTATTCATTCATCATAGTGCACAACATCGAGGGCGCTTCTGGGCGTCGTGTCATGCTCGCAGTAGATCGAATGGATGCAAGCGAGCTCTCTGCTGCATAGCATCGGCCATGATAGCGCGCCTGGGTCGTTTCTCACTCGTTCCCGGACGCGATAGAGGCAGATTGAGTACGAATGCCATCAACCGATTTTGGCCAACGCAATGTGCCACAAATTTCACATTACAGCTATCATCTTTTAAGTCGATAGCGACACATGAACTACGGCGAGGACAAGCTCAAGACAGGGATCACAGACCGGCAAAGAGTGTTTGTAAGCGATACTCTCAGGACGAAGATACCATCATAGTCCTGCGGAAGACTGAAGGCTCCACAACTACAGAAATTGCTGAGGAGCTTGACCGCTCAAAAGGAAGTGTTTCGCAGAGAATCCAAACTCTGACTCAGTATTACCCTAATCTTCGGAAGCGAGGCAGAGGATTGACTACAGCCGATCAGGCTGAGGTCGATTTGATACAGCGTAGCATTTTCGATGACGGCTTGAGTGTGGCCGAAGTCTGTCAAAGGATCGGTCGCTCCGCCCGGTACGTTCGGAGGAGACTTCGATGGGGTCAACGACGCACAAGACCCGGGAGGACTGCTGACACCGAAGCACTTGTATTGGGCATGAAAGCTCAGGGACACACATACGAGTCTATAGCGCATCATCTTGGCATCGAGATTGTCAAAGTCCAGAACATTCTCGCTGCTCGTACCCGCTCGCGTCATCGTACGCCAAAGGAAGATCTCAAGGGCATACCTAAGCAACGCCAACATCATGGCTGGACCGCGGACGAAGAGTCAAAATTGCTGGCATCTTACGAGCAAGGTCAACGGGCGCCAAAGATAGCTCTCGAGCTGAACAGGCATCTCATCAACACACGAGTCCGCTTACGAGAGCTGCTCATCTCCAAAGGCCAACTGGTCCCGAACGGAAAGTTGCGCTACGGTCAAGCAACTCTGGAAGAAGTGGTCAATCTACGTGAAGAATCCAAACTCACCTGGAAACAAATTGCAGAACGCTTTCCGGAGAGGTCTTTCCGCGCGTGGCAATGGCAGTATTTTGCGTATAAGAAACGAAGAAAAGGAAATTCATGACATTTCTGGTACGAAACTGTCAGACTGAGCCAATGGATGTGTGATATTGAATGGTATTCGTCAAAAACTTCATTGAGAACAGCAATTACAGAAGCTCGGTCACGAGCTTCCGCCTTCCATGGGTATTCTTCTGGGCCTCTCACTCCAATCATGTGCCCTCCTCCGATGCAGTGGCCTCAAGTGCTCAACTCAGCCCGTCTTGCGGCGCTTGTTGGGCAAGTTGCCGAGTCGCTTGACCTCTTCGTGGCTGATGATGCCGTACTTCATCTTGTCCTCGTAGTGGAACCCATTCTTCAAGAAGGGACGCGCAAGGTCAATTTCGTCCTTGATCACCTCTGGGTTGCGGCTGAATATCTTGAGCAGGTGCTGCTCGATGTAATGGTTGATGAGGATCTTGTATGAGATCAGAAGCGGCGTCATCTTGCAGAGAGGGCAAAACCACCAGTCTTCGTCGTCGACCTTCTTGCCGAATTCGTTCTTGACCTGCCAGTCTCGGCCAGATACGTACGGCACTATGTTCTGTTCGGCGTCGTCGGAGCCTGTCAAGTGGATCTTATCTATGTCGTCACTAAGTGGTCCCGACGCCTGACCCTCATCTTGCTCGCCGCTGTCTAGTACATGGTTGAGGGTGCGATGGAAGTACTGGAGGACCTCCGGCCTGTCCCTCAGCAGCTGTCCCATCACACCAAAGAAGTGACCCTTATTGATCGAGGGACCGCGTGGGACGTTGCTTTCCGGGCTCTCGTCATTGTCAATGAACCATTGAAGGACGGTTTCGACAATCTGATCGGCATGTTGATCTTCCTCCTCTTGAAAGACGTCGTCTTGGCCACTGTCACTCAGACTCTGACCTCGAAAAGCTCCAGTGTTCTTGGCCACCTGACTCACTGGATTACATGTCAGTTGCCACCTCGAGCATGGACTCGGACACTTCGGCCGACGGACTCACTTGGAGTGGCCTTCTGGCGGCGTGAAGCATCGGTGGCCTTCGAGGTGGCCTTCATTGGCCTTGGTGGGCTACTTGGAGGCGATGGAGAGAAGCCCTCCCAAGCAGAACCCATGGTGGACGGCGGTCGTACAGCTGCCGGTTGCTTGCCCTCGTCCACGGATTCAGAGGTCAAGATTGAGCGGAAGGCGAAGTGACCGGACACAATCTGTGGCCTTCTGGGCATTTATGGTGCGGAAGAGGCGACGGAGCGGTGAGGGCGGCGGAGTGGTGTGTGTCGTTGTAAAGGCAAAGCTTTTTCGGCGACAAAGAAGTGTGAGAGCTGCAATTGAGTTAACGCTAGTGCGCGCGCTAGTGCTCCGCGCTAGCATTGACAGTGAATTGGGAAGGCTCGACGGGTGCTCACAGTATGACATCTTTCGCATGAGAGATCTCATGCAGACAACAAAAGTCTCTCTGCCCGGCAACTTTTCGAACTTCGACGGCGCCGATACGTACAATTGCCATAGAGCTTTCTTGGTCCTTGGACATCCACAATCCAATCAAGGCCAATTTGACCCGATCATCGAAAGTGCCGTTCTTCTGAATGTATTCGGCCAGGACGATGACTTCGCCAAAGAGCTTCTGCTCCATTGCATCCTTCTCGGCCATGTCGATGGCTTTGGACAGTGACGGTACTTTAGATTGCCGTTGGCAAGGAGAAGGCCGGGAGGGATTGGGAGGGGCGTTGCTGAGGCGTTGCTGAGCGGGGGTGGTCGTGTCGCGAGAATGAAATTTTGCAATTCTTGAAGGTGTGGGAGGCTTTTAAATGGGTCTGAAAGCTCGAAATGCACGATCGTTCTTTTTTCTGGAATGTTCGGAAAGTTGTGAAAATGGAAAGACGCACATCAACAAATCTTTGGCACGAGCCGGCCAAGTTTTTCGACACTACTTGCCAACATCGTGCAGCCAGACGTGCTGGGTTGGTCGAGCAGAAAAGTGGCTCACTGCGAGGAGTTGTTGGAGTTGTCCATCACCCAAAACAAGTGTGTCCCCTGCGAAGAACCATCTAATGCCCTCTGAACATGGCGGTGTCGTCAAGCTTCCTCCATATGTCCAGAACCTTCGGAAATCTGAGACCTCCGCCAAGGCAAGGTCGGGTTGGAAATCTTCGATCTTCACCTCATACCCTTCCTCATCAGGTCTTGGAAATGTTCCTAGCTGTTCGAAGAACCTGCTATGAGCGTCACGCTGGGTGTAGCTTGGATCGAGTCTGAACCCAACTACAGCTTTCGCATTTCCATCGGCATCGGTGTGGACGAAGTGCAGCTCAGCAGTACTTCGATCTCCAGCAACAATGTGTTCGGCAGGAGCGTGCGTATGCCAGCTCTGCAGGTATACTGTCTCTTCGTCGAAGGAAAGCTTCGGCAGCTTTGTATAATTGTCTTCGGGAACGTCGAGTTCGAACAGCAGGCCATGGCCATTATTACTCAGCACGCCAGTCCAGGAGCCTGAACAGTTGAAGCTCGGTCCGTGAGGAGATCGGGAGAGCTGAGACTCGGAGAGTGCTATTGGACTCTGATGGGTGCCGTTCTGACATTGTCCATATTTTGGCTGGTCAGCCCAGTGACTTGGAGAATCGTAAGACCAGTCGGATGTCTCAGAGCGCTTGGTGAAGCAAGCTGAACTGGACCGTGCTGCGAAGAAAACGATCCAGGAAACTAGAGCTCGACGCATGTCGACTGCAGGCAGGTGCAAAGACTGGTAGTGGTGGAACTTGAGAAATTATGTATACTGAATTGGATGTGAATAGTGTCTTGCTGGAGACATTGCGAGTAACAGCAAAAGGTTCTACCTGCTATATAGCCATGCTGCCGAGCATTCGCTGACCACTTTCATCTCAAGATAGTCCTTCACAGCAAATAATGTCCATGCCAAGGCCTCATCGACCTAGGCGAGTGTGTAGGCGACCAGCATCCTTGTTCGCTGAACACGCTGAATTCGACCCCAACGCTTGCCTCCATGCTTCTCCGCGTTTGCATCCACTACGACGTGGCCACTAGGATTAGTCCAACGATCCTGGAGATGGTAGAACGAGCCCCAAATAGTACATCTTGCGAAAGTCATTGCACCTCACAGATCATGGTCAGAAAATCTGTGGCTTAGATCCTCAACTGCCATCGTATCTGAGATCAGCTCATGTGTAGCACAAGTGTAGGGCTGAAAGACCTTAAAACGACAATGGCGTTGTCTAAGATCCTCTAAGCTGACGTTGTGGCTGACGCCAAGATTGAGTTCATGCAGCATCCACATGAACGCCTGCAAGACACCGCGCGACTGCATCTGTCTCCTGATCGGCTCCGCTCCGCAAGAAGACCAACCGGACGTGGCGAAAATCATGCGGAACATGCATATGTATCATTCGGAGAAGCAATACGAATGAGAGATATACCGGTACTCTTCGGCTAATACTGAGAGCTCAGTAGCTCAGTCGACGCCTCTTGTTGCAGAGACCACGGACCGACAGCGAGTGCTTCACACACAGTCCCTCGTCTCCTCCGAGCAAAAGCACCCTCCTTCGCTTAGCATCAAAGCAGATTGATCTGCAAACCGAGCTCGTTCATGAAATCAACAGTTCCGAAAAACGGTTCCTAACACAATCAGTATAATCACAGCATTCTGACGTCCGAGTTATACTCACCATCCCAGCATTTCCAACATTCACATACGTATCAGTCCCCAAGAGACCTTGATCGACCATCGCAAGCAACCAATCCTTAATATCACCTTCGAATGAACCATTATACATATCCTCCGAATCGACAAGAAGCGAAGAGACCGTGATTCCCGTATCTTCATTCACACCCTGATACAAATCCCAAGTCTTGTTGTATAACTGGATTTGAGCCACAGAGCCATCGGCATATCCGATTGGTAGTTGTCCGCCTTCCCAATGCAGCCAGAGCATAAGCTCTTGCGCAGAAGTACTGGTCGAATCACTTTTCGTGTCGGAGGTCATGAAGTCGAAGCATACGTTCCCTGAAAAGACAGTCAGTATGGATTGCCTCTTCTGTGCGGTCAATCTACCTTTATAAGCCGTCTCATTCCTCCTCTCCCAAGTATACATCGCAGGAATACTCTCAATATCCGCAATCGTGTTTTCTAAATTCTGCGTCAAGCCGACGAATCCATAACCCTTGACTACATCGCGGCTGTCATCTTCGGCAATGTCCCAGGTGTTGTTCCATTTTATCAATTGAGTTCCAGAAGATGATGTGGTCAGACCAGTATATCCTGTACAGGCACTTCCGGAGATTTGTTGGTAATTGTAGTTCATCGAGTATACGATCCATGGTGTGTCTGATATGATCAGATAGTCGTTGGGAGAGCCGCAGAGGGTTTGAGCTGCGACTTCGGCGCGGGTATGGAGGGTGTTGACATTAGGTAGTGAGACCGCAGTGCTTGCGAAGAGCGACAGGATGGAGACGAGCATCTTCTATTATTGTGTTGTTGCAAATGGCTTAGGCGTGGTGAAAGTGCAGTCTTTCGTTTTCAATATTTGATGCCAGAGAGGTTGAATGCCAAGACCATGGTTGCGTCGGATTGATTGGCAATGCATATGCAGGAAATGGCCTGTTTCAGCAACCATGGAACCTCACATCGGTACCCGGTACCATCCAGGTCGAAATCTTCATATTGTACGGGAGATGTGGTCGCTCGTGGGCCGATCCAAAGGGCCAGTGCAGTTGCAAAGCAATCTTCACTGCTTCGCCTTCCCATCCTTCAAGTTCTCAACATCCTTACCCTCAGAACTGCCAACCTGCTCTCCAACTTCTTCCTCATCTTCACTCTTCTCCTTCGCATCAGCAAAATAAGCCCAATAATGCAAATACGCTACCCCAGCACCAGCGATCACGCCCAGAATCCCAACAACCCCAAACCGTCTTTTACCTTCACTACTCATAATCCAGCTAGCCGACCATCGCATAACAGGTGTGACTAACGCTTGTCTTTCGCGATCAAGATCAGGGTTGCATGTCACAAGAAGCATAGCCAGAGCGATGAGAATCAAGAAAAGAAGGAGAACGGTCAAGACCTGGATTTCAGCGAGGAGGAAAGTGATGTTTCGGGTGGTTTGGAGGACTTCAAACCCTTCTGCGACGAGAGGTGTGACTGTGTCATTCATCAGCCTTACGCGTGGTACGGAAAGCTAGACGGGACTGGCCTTGGTCGAAAGCAGCGTTGATCTGCTTGCTATATGGTATGCCCATGCTGTCGGTAAAGTCTAAACCTTGTATTCATGTAGTACTGTGGAACCTGTGCTGCGAAGAAAGAATTGTCTTCAGTCTTTCTGTAAGATCAGTAGTACCTGGAAACCTGCTGATGACTTGTGATGACGTTCGGCAATGAGATCCTGGTTTGTGCCCAGGAGCTTCCTGTAGACGGCCGTAGTTACTTTCACATTTGCGCGTAAGCTCAAATGCGACTAATGCTCGTCAGGCTCATCTGTAAAGCTCGATACAGTCGAGAATCTGCATATATTAGTACATGCTCCAAGGTAAGAAGCCATGTATTGACTTACAAAGTTTGGTGAGAGAAACTCGTCGCCGGAGCTGCCCGATATGACACTGATCTCCAATGTATTGCTTCCACTCACCAGTGTGCCCTCTGGAATCTCAAACTCATATGCCTCACCATATCCTCTGTAAGCACCTCGCGTTACACCACGACTATCAGTTTTGGTTGGCGCAGCTGCAGAATCGCTCCAGCTACCAATCGTCACCGAAGGTCTACCAGAAGCGAATGCTAAAGTGGTTCGAATACGCAAAGTCGCAGCAGCGGTGGAGTCCGTATCGAACGTGATCGTTTGAGGGCTGTTCACGCTCTTGAATAACGCCATCGGCATATCAGTATCTGCGGAGGTACCGACTGCAAATGTGCCCGGGGCCCATTCTTCCATACGAGAGTCAGACGGGTGCATTCGGAGTTGATTCTCTGCGTTGCGGAATCCTGTTGGCTGTCCATCGCAAGTCCCGATAGTCAAAATGCTCCCCGAAGGCTCTTCCAAGGCAGATGCGATATTGCTTGTGGAGGTCGATCCGGCTGTGACTTTCACGCTTTGAGAGGCAACCTCAAGTTCGGTCCTATAGAGCTTCATGGTGTAAGTGCCGGGCTTCATAGCAGGCGACGTGAAAGCGCCGGCACTCGAAGCGTAAGTCCAGTACTGGGCATCAGCATTATACCAATGCACCACAATCTGAAAGTCTCCTTCGATTCCTGATGCTGTTCCCGATACGTAGCCACGTCCGGATTCTGGCACGTAGCCCTCAATGTCTAAGTCGCTGAAGAATGAAAAATCGAAGTCTGCCAGTTTTGGTATTCCACTTCGACTGAAAGTCAAAGCGTAGGGACCATTCAACCCCATACGTCGATCTTCTGTCTGAACGTGGCCGGAGTTCATGTAGAAAGTAAGAGAAGTGTACTCGCTGCCGCCATTGTTTGAGTTGATGTCGCGAAAGAATGGCCCTCCAGATGATGTCTCGTACTGTGGCTTGACGAAGCATGCATGGACATCGTCTCCGTAGACGCAGTGTACGTGGTCGTCGATGAATCGCTGCGAGCTGTAGAACTTGCTCCGCGTTTCGCCATTCACAACGAACACGTCTGAGCCTTCGATGGTTTCGGTACTGCCAGCAGTCGTCGACACATCACCGAAAGGATACTCGGAGGGCAGAACAGAGCTGCTGAGACGCGTAATGTAGCGCAGCTCGCCCACTTCTGGCTCAGCTGTGATGTATGTGGCCATGTAAAGATTGCTATCTCCACTCACTGCCACAATATAGTGCGTAAGAGTGGAGGTAGCGCAGGTGACCTTGATGTATTTGTCTGGCTCGAGTCAGTAAGAATGCAAAATAATGTGTTGCTGAATTTCATACCATCGATGACCTGGGCGGTGACTGTTGCGGTTCCCAGACCTGAGCCAATATGCGTGCCAGGTCCAGAACCCTGGAGTTCAGTGCCACGATAGACGATACTGGTGACATCGCAGCTAGCTTTGTCGATTGTTGTAAGCAGAGTATTGGCTGAGCCGGTATCTACGACGTAGGAATCGTCATTGTCAGTCAATCCAAATGCTGCAAACGCTGTGGTGGCAAGACCAAGCAGCGATACCAACAGCTTTGCCATGGTTCACGCAAATGTTGACTCACGCTACATGAGCAGCTCTACGTTGGCCGAAGTCGTCAAATGGCAGCAATACTTTATTATGTAGACCGAAGTAGCCGCGCACAGGGATAGGTGGATAATCATACGTCTCAGATTCACCTATTCTGGTGGTTCAGCCAGGAGCTGTATAGCATGCTTAACATCGCTTAAGCTGCGGTCCGGACGATGTGAAACCTGGAAAATGCTGCTCTCGGTAACCTCGGTCCAATGTTAATTTCGCTTGAATGTACGCCAAGACTTGCGATGTCCATTGGGATATATACCCTTATTGAGCTTCCCTATCAAGCATTCGCCTCGACCTGTGCATGAGAAGTATCTCTGCATAGTCCAACTCTTTATAATGCTTGTGACCAGTACGTGTCACCGGTCGGCGGGTGGAGGAGATGATCTTGCGGCGCTGGGTCATTCTGGGCCGAGACGGAGGCTTCTGTGCCCATGAACGCGGGTCGAAATGGTCCATGACTGAGAGCAATGTAACATCGCTATGCTGTGTTCTGTTCAATGAATGTGGCATTGCTGGTATATAGATCAAGAGGATGGGGGACGTGAGAGCGTGAGAGTTTCCACGCGGGAAGGTTCAACCCAAAGGCCCCTCTGCGATCAGTGCGTATCCTTGAAATTGTGCCCACTCGGTCGTCATCTTCGACGTGGACTTCTTCTCCATTCACCAACTTCGACTAACTCACAACGACTTTGCACCTATCGTTGCGCACTGCGATGCGATTCCGCGCTCAGTGCTTCGCTGTCGTGTCATACGGAGCTGGAAAATCTACTTGTCGATACCACCTGGCCGAATTTCGCCTGAACTGGTCGGAACTCATTAGAATGCCCCAGCAGGAACATCAATGTGACCAGCAAACCCAAGACCAAGATGTCTGCAAACGCTTGAGACTGAGCTGAAAAATGTGGCTCATGCCTGCGCCTTTTCGTGAAACTTTGATACGCTTCTGCAACGAACGAGGACGCCAGGGTGAACGTATCCAGACCTGGATATTCTGGGTGGTCCAGATGAAGCTAGACTATTCATGTTCGTTTCTATGCCCTACTGCTGCAACGTGTTGAAGGTCATCAGCACCTAGGCAAGAAGACAAGGTATCCTCTGGTCTTTCGCCGAGGGATCTGGCAAGCGCTCTCTGAGATCCGCTGGACTAGATTGAGTGAGGTGCTACCCGCTGTGATGGAAAGACAGTTGCGGGCGCTTTGGTAAGTATATTGCATTTTCGACTGTGCGCTTCATGCGTACATGGCCTGTTTGGGATTTAGGACCAAGCTTGTGGCTCATGTTTATTTGCTCACCGGCCTGGGCATAGACAGGAGTACGTGCATCCAAACTTGCTCAACGTACTGTATATATGACAGTCAGGAAGCGGAACCTCTGTCCCGCAGCAGCATCTTGCTCACTCTTCTGCCATCGCCAAGACATTCGGCAGACACAACCGCCGCCGACGCCACACCCCACTCGGACTCTTTCACACGTGCAGCTTCCATGTCAGCCAATTGGATTCTGTACTACCTGTCATGGCAGACTAGGCGAGAGTCAAGCGAAAGGATTCTGGCCTACTTGTAGTGACCATGCCTCTTGGTCACAATGAAAAGGCTTTGGGATGCCTCTCCAAAATGCAGCCAAAAGAGACTCACAAACATGTCTGTGCTATTCTGGGTAGTCCAAGCGATTGCAGTCAGTGGTCAAGCAGTACCACAATGCGAGCCGTCGACCAATGCCACAACTTTCAATGGTACTGAAGGCTCAGAGCTGCAGTTGAATAGCACCACAATTCGAAAGATCGATGCACAAGATGCCATACAAGGTGTTGCGGTCGACGCAGAATACTTCTATTCCATCGACAACTTCTCGATCACCAAGCACAATAAGACGACTGGCGATGGTTTGCTTCAATGGTATGGGGAAGAGGATGGCCCGATAATCCATCTAGACGGCGGCGTTGTGATTGATGGCATCTTATACGCTCCACACAGCAACTATCCACAGTCGCCCATCTGGAGCTCCGTAGAGATGTGGAATGCTACCACCTTGCAGCACATCAGTTCACATCCTTTCGGCATCGAACGTGGATCGCTGACCTGGATCGATAAAGATGCCAACGGCACCTGGTACGGAACATTTGCCAACTACGATCGTGTGCAAGCTGGCCAGATGTTGCCTTACGGGCTGACTATGCGCACTCAACTTGTCCAGTTCAATGAGGACTGGCCAGTAAATCGCTCATGGATCTTTCCAGAAGCGTTATGTCAGTCGTTCAGCCCTATGAGCAATAGTGGTGGAAGTTTCGGTCCAGATGGATGGCTCTACATCACTGGACATGATGCGAGCGCTGTATATGTCCTCAAGGTTCCCTATGCTGGGAGCATTTTGATCTGGTAGGTGACAATATCTGATGTGAACCCGTGTACTAATGCTCGTGACAGGGTTGCAACAATCCAAGCTCCAGATATCGCTGGTCAAGGAATTGCTTGGGACAGATCTCAAGGCCGCAGAGGCAACCTGTATGGCATCAGTCGAGGGGAATCGCAAGTCGTGGAGATGCGCGTTCCATTGCAGAACTGTAGCTGGGACATTCGCACATCTGTGGGAGCGGTATATGGACCTGCCGACTTCATCGACGTGTCAGATGGATGAGTAGGCAAGCGACTCCACCTTCATCATCGCAATCGCAGCTCAGGTACGAGTTCTGGTGGCTTGGCTTAATTGCCTCCTCAGATACGTCTTCTCTTGGCAAGGCCAAGCAATGCCCACTGTCTAACTCTTGCCTCCTGCCTCTTTTAGCTTTTCGCCCGGGTCAAGGGGCGAATAGGTAAGTGGTACTCCAAAGAAGGATTCACACCAACTAAGACCAGCAATATCCGCTGCACGCAATAGTGCATCAGCATTGAGCCATCTCGGCGCGTCAAAGCGTTGTGCCGGCCAGCGGAGTCGAGTGCTGTGAGGGCATTCAAGGAGATTTCACGAAGCTCATCATTCATGCCTATGAAAGCCTAGCATTCGTCATCAGCACAGTGGGTTCAGCAGCTGACTGAAAGGCAAGCTTCTTGATGCACGACATCTGGAGAAGCACCTCCGCCTGGTTCTGAACACTCTTGGCGACAACAGCGGAGCTTGGCCGAATTCAGCCCCAATCAAATCACACACTTCTCTGCTGAACGGCAACCTTGGCCAATATTGCTTACCTCTCGTGCCTTGCTCGTACCAAGATCGCCCAGCAATGCTGTGCACCTCACAAGGTCGTCTAACGAATCTATGCCACGACTCTTGGACTCACGCGAACTGCGATAGGAAGGTTCCATTGCATTAAACCTGTTGCCATGAGATACGAATTGCACGCGACATGTTAGTGCATAGGAGAATGGCTCATGCAGTGCTTATAGTAGAACGCCTATAAGACACCACTGGGACCAGCTTTGCCCTCTGCCGTGGGCATCAAAGTAGATCGTATCTTTCTTCCAATTCCCTCGTTGACCAGAGACCAGTCATGAAGTTCTCGGCCATTGCAACACTGGCATTGGCCCCAGTGGCCTTGGCTGCTTACAGCGAGCAGGACTATGAATCTGGTAGAGTCCATAATGACCACATGGCGGAGAAAATGGTGAGCAATCTGTGGCTCTGGGGTCTGCTTTTCATGCTAATATTTACATCAGAAACAATGGTCGGCAAAGCGAGCAGCAGGCGAGTACGATAGTCGGAAGTGGTCAGGATGGAAGGGCAGCAGGATTCAATGCAAGAATGGCGTTGCTGTTGCGAAGAAAGATGACCCGCTGCAGACGTTCCGATGCAAAGACATTGACATGTGAGTTTTCTGATAGATTTTCTGTTTTCGCCACAAGGCTAACTTGAAAATCGCCAGGTATGACTTCAAGTCACATGCGGAGCTTGGCAGCAATAATGGCGAGGGCTCTGGCAGCTGGGTAAGGAGTTCTGAGAGGCCATCTAGTCCACCACTAATCGTCGACTAGGGCTGGACTTATCGTGGACGCGAATTTGCTGCAGTCGGTCAGACTGACGGAGTAAGCTTTGCAGAGGTGACCAAGGACGGCAAATTGGTAAGCCTCTTGAGCACTAAACTTTTCCTACAACGACGTTGACATCCTGCCAGGTATATCTCGGTCGTCTGCCCCAACAGCACACAGCTGAGCCATCACCATGGCGAGAGATCAAGTCGAATGGACCTTACCTCATCGTGGGCTCCGAAGCAGTCAACCACAATGTGCAGATTTTCGACTTGAGGAAGCTACTCACAATTGACCCGAAGAAGCCCAAAACATTCAGTACAGAGACAGATTTAACAGGCCTCTTCACCGGCATGCCAATCGGTCGAAGCCACAACGTGGTCGTCAACGAGGAGCTCAACTATGCTGTCGCTGTCGGATCACAGCCAAGGAACGACTCTTGCGCTGCAGGCTTGATCTTTATTGACATGTCGGACCCCTCGAAGCCCTTTACGCCTGGATGTGCACCACAAGATGGCTACATTCATGATGCACAGTGCATTGTATACCGTGGTCCAGACGCCAAGTACAATGGCAAAGACATCTGCTATGGCTATAATGAGGACACTCTTACAATCTACGATGTGACCAACAAGACCGGACCTCAAGCAGCACGAGTCATTTCTAGGACACCATACAAGGGAGCCTCATACACTCATCAAGGCTGGGTCATCGATCCAAATTGGCAAACGCACCTTATCCTCGACGATGAACTGGACGAGGGACTTCGCCCCGAGCGCATGAACCCGGAGTCTCCGGCTGCTGACGGCTTTCCCGTGACATACATCTTCGACATCACCAATCTCGAAGCACCAAAGAACACTGGCTTCTACAAATCTTCCGTAAAGTCCATCGACCACAATCAATACATCTATGATGGCATTGCATATCAGTCGAACTACGGCGCTGGTCTTCGTATGCTGGACATTAGCTCAATTCCCGAGAAGCCAGACGGAAGCGGTATTGAGGAGATTGGATTCTTTGATATCTATCCTGAGGATGACAATCTTCCTGGTGGTGGTAATGCTACATTTGTGGGAACTTGGAATCACTATACTTATCCTAGTGGGTATGTTGTTGTTAACACGATTGAGCGAGGTGCGTTTGTGGTTAAGCATAATAAGTTCCGTGGTCGGGGTAAGGGGAAGAAGTATATCAAGCGTGGGCTATAGCTAGAAATAGTTCCATGGAGACATTACGAACGGATGAGTTGACTCTGCAGCCCTCGTGGCATTCATCATTGACCGGACGCAAGTATCTCCCCGGAGGTATTTGGCATGAACACCCAATGTCACAGCAAAGTAAGAGATCAGATTTATGGGCCTTGACTTATCTACACCAGATACCTGGCACTCATAGGCTCACCTCGATCAACCGGGGTCTGGACAAGTACCGCAAACACACCATACTCGCTAGGTTGCCACGAATCCAATCGCTCAGCCTATGGTCGCCTTCCGACATTGACAATACGAGCGGCTGTGAACTTTTTGAGTCACATGCTTGCCACCCATGTAACGGCACGGCACGAGGCATGCATGTGACGGCTCGAAGTGAAGTCGCAGAAATGGCGTCCGTGCTTCAAAGGCCGGCTACAAAACGCGACCAAATGACTGCTGGCATTCTTCTTTACTACATCAACTCAACAAGGCGGATCGAGGTCGCAATTGTACAACCAAAGCAACCATGGTTCTTATCAAGGCTGTCAGCCTGGTGCTGATCGCCGCAACACCTGCGCTGTGCTGTATTGGCCACGGCAACCCTGGAGCGGAAGACCATCAGTCACGACTCAAGTCGTTTCTCGCACATCGAGGTGGTGCGACCAACATTCCGCCGTTGCCAGAAACAGTCACCGCTACTCTCGCAGTCACCAAGACTATCACCGAGACCGTAACCGCGACCTTCACGCCCACCACTACAAACTTGACTCCTATCGAGTCTGGCCGCCAAATGATCCCCACTTTAGGCGACTCGGAAGAATGGCTCGAGGCGCTCGAGTCTCAGCACAAGACTCTGCTCAACAAGGCAGATCCGAAGTATGCTCATCTCCAGGCATCTATGGAACTTCTCACCGGGCTCTATGAGCAGAACATTGCTCAAGATCGAGACCTCAGAGCTGCGGTCGCCCACATGACGAAGACTATAAATCATCGCCTCGACATGGTCAAATCTAGGCAGAAGCA
>JAASFE010004548.1:235579-254521 GCA_013365205.1 Pseudocercospora cruenta
GGCTACGGCCGAGAAGCTGCTTCAGCTGCGCATGGAGAATCTGGGTCAAAAATGGTACGACTTCGATATCACTGACGAAGTGGTGATGCCTGGTTGGCCAACATCTGGCGGCAGCTCAGCGCACGGTAAGGCTCCTGTTCCAACTGCCTCGGAGACACAAGATCAGAAAGTGCTCGAGGACGCGCATCCTTCCCGACGCAACTTTACAGAGGCCGAGTTGATGGAATTCGCGTTCGAGCTGAGAAATTCTGTTTCTCTGGGTCTTCCAATTCGCAGAAAGCCAAAGCCAGAAATGAAGGCTCTTCAAGCAGCATTCTATGGTCGTCAATTGAAGACGGCTAGACCCGCAGAAAAGATGAAAGCCGATTGCAGCCGTTACGACCGCGACTGGTCTTTCCTGAGCCTTAGCTCTGACACCGAGACACACGCTGTTGCAGTGTTCGGAATTCTGAACAACAGCGACCAGGAGATGATCTTGGATGCCATCTTCTGCGACACATATGTGCCTTCTGCCGCCGAATCTGATGCTATGCATGACCTTCTCAACAAGTTGTGGCAAGAGCAAGGTGAAGATCTGAAGATTCCCGAGAACGTCGGCGAGCGTTGCGGATGTGGCACCTGTGTCTTCCAACAGTTGCAGTGGACGAAGAACCATAAGCAGCCGCTGTTCTGGGATGCTTGGAAGGAGGCTCTTCGGCAGGAGCACAGCCGTATCTACCCCAAGAACATCACTGTGGATGTGTTGGCGCCTCATCTCCATTGGCCACATCGATTCGGAGAGAAGGTGGTTCTTTCCATGACCTTTAACGAGGTCAGCGCTACGAGCAGCCTGGAGGAGAAATGCGCCGACCCTTCTTTCAGGTGGGAGGAGCAACATTGGCATTTTACTGGTTGGCGTGGAATGGCTCAGGCGGAGTTGATGCGTGCAGAAATCCGTGCAACTCTCAAAAGTGTTGTGTGCAAGACACACCGACCTCCGATCGACGACTTGAGTGAAATGGGCATCACCCGCTATGACGCTGAGAAGTATTGGAAGGAGCACGTCTATACGCCCCCTCGAGACTCTGGATTCTGTGCAACTAACTACATGATGGACAAGCACCGGGAGGCGGTTCGTCGAGAAGCGTTTCTTATTCGGGCTTTTGCTGAGTGGCCACGATCAGTGGAGGAGATTGCCAAGGAGGTCGGAGCGATGGTCAAGCGGCCATTTCGGGACTACATCTCTGATTGAGAATTTAACATGAGGGCCTGGGGATGGAAGATCTGATTGTCTCCTGCACCTTGCAGATTGAGACATTTACGAGCTGAAAGTGCATGAGCGAATCGCAGCGTACTTCCTGCGGGTCATCAGACACGGCGCATTGAATATGAAAGCCATGCTTGACCTTCTTTCGTTCGTTTCTGTTTTTCGCGACATCTATCGCTTCGCTTGCAGTGTGGCCGCAACAAATCTGACATGTGACAGTAGACCGGATATCAGCTCAGCTACGCCACACGAAGCCACTCAGCCTTGAGGGTGCGCATATATGCCAGTGAGCTTCAGGCTAGCCAATGACAGATCCTCTCACTTCGCATGCGCTGTCTACAAGATACAAGGCTGATGCCATGTATTCATGGTTGTGCTAATGGCTTGCAGACGACCATAAAGCTGGAGTGTAGGTCACACCACCGGAATTGAGCTCGTAAAGCTAGAAAACATGATGATTATGGCCTATCGATCTGGCAACGTCCTCACCCAGCCCGTGCAGCATGGACTCAGCGAACAATGACATCGAGCAAGGCCACAAGAGGGCAAGAATAGATCAGCGTGTTTCCTCCATCGATACCACAGCATACAGAGCTCTCGAGCACATGAGTACACAGCTCGAAGTCTTCCAGGTCTTGGTCGGCATCCGCACTCCGGCTGAGATCAGTGGTCGACATCGTGTGATAGAGCGAGCAACATTCACGCAAACGCCCATCCAGCCAAAAAGAAGCTCGAGTATCGGCAATGAGCAAGATCGTCCCAGGTTTCAGGCCCGACGTCTCTTCTTCCCGCCGCCGAAGTGCAAGAATATTGGTCTTTACCAGCGAGCTATCACTGAAGAGTGGAAGAATCGTGTTGGATATCTGGTTTCCAGTGAGTGCGGTTGTATCTTCGTCTTGCAGTGATCTAATCCTGCTTACCAGGTATATTCATAAATCTTCTTTACCTCGTGCAGATACTACTGGCAGCAACATTTACCGCGCTCTCCGCATACGAGGACGCGGCTAGTGTCACTTTGACCGTACTGGGTGCGATCAACACGGTAATTGCTGGGATTCTGGCGTGGGTAAAAGGAAGAGGAATGCCAAATCGTTTTCGAAAAGCTCGTGACCAATACGGTGCAATTGTTCAGTCGATCGAGATGACCGAGCGCATGTTCGCGGAGTACGCTCAGTTGACTAGCCCTGCCAATGCAGAAGCTGCTAGCTCGGATCCTCGAACGGAGAAGGATCGGCTGGAGAAGATGTTCGAGATGGCTCGACATGATCAGCAGGCCAATTATCCTGATATGTACGTCGAGAGGCGTGATAAAGCAGAGGCGATTGAGAAGCTCGAAGAGGTCCGAAGTGGAGTGGATCGAACGAAGCAGGACCTTGAAGCGAAAGTGGACGCACTCACTAGGGAATTGCAGGAGCTAAGGAAGAGTGGTACGAGTGTGCTTGGTTGAAGCTCAATTCGATGTCTCCGCTATCTGGTTGAGCACGTTAGCGAGGTATTTTAGCATTTACAGGAGCTGTGCCACGATCTTCTCCAGATCTGCGTCGGTGGCATCTTTAATGCCGAGCAAAGCGTTGTCATTCTTGCTGGACCAGTTGGCGCCACACTCCGGATCCATAATCGACACCTTGATGAAGCCGAACATTGCCTCTCCAATTCTATCGCCGCCCGCCTGCAACGCTTCATATGCATTCTTTTCGACGTCTGCGATCTTCACATCCTCCGTATCAATCTTGACGTCAGGCTTCAATTTCTTGGCAATGTTCAGAATCTTGTTCTGGGTGATTAGAGCAGTCTGGATGTAGACAGTGCGATTCTTGGTCTCCTCTGGATGCTTCAATATGCCAACCACGCCTTTGCCGATATCAGAAAGTTTTGTCGAGCTGAACTTCGTATCGCCGCCATCATACAAGGTTGTCTTGCCGCCCTTGAGGTTGGCGATGAGACCGACTTGAATGCCCCAATCCAGAAATAGGCCGTTGACGACGACGGTGTAGCTGATCTCGTTCGCTTTCTTCGCCAAATAATCTTGAGTCTTCTTTTTGCCCGCAAACACAGGCAGGGCTGCGGTCTTGCTGTTGCCAGAAACGTTGGATCCAAATTCCGAAGGGATAAATCGCTGTACACCAGCGGCGATCGCAGCATCGATCAATGCTGGCTGGCTGCCATGGTCTGGCACGAGGGATACGTAAGCTTCGTTGCCTTTGAGTGCCGTCACCAGAGAGTCTTGATAGCTGTAGTCGACTTTGGTGAATTTCACTGATGATGGAAGTCCAGTGGTTTTGCCGCTTTGAGAAAGGATGGTCACATCAAGGCCTGCGTTAACGAGCTGCTCGACGACTGCTGGTCCAAGATTGCCGGTCGCGCCGGAGACTGCGACTTTGGTGTATCCCATTACGGATGATCTCGTGAGGAACTTTGAGCAAATATGTTGAAACGTTTGTCGTAGTACTGCTTGATGGCTGATGCAACTCGAATGGCGTTCATCTTCAGTTGCTGTCCAAGATTCTTATATCAAGCAGTCGACCTTGTTGTTCCACTGGCTTGGGAATCTTCTCGAGCACGCATTGACATGGATTCCTCACGGCAGTGTTATTCGCAGACTCCGGACATAACGTGATTGGTCCAAGTTTTGGTTGATGACTTCGCAGGAGACGGGGTTCTTCGGAACAATGCCGCACTGCTTATACAAACGCCATGGTCCTCGGCCGGCGGAAATGAAGCTGCTGAGGCAATGTCAGAAGAATGGAGACTTACCGCCAAGAGAACTGGTATTGTCCGTCCGGGTCGACATTTCAAAGACACAGCGGAAGAATCCCCAAGATCTGGATGTGCAGGGCAACTCGGGACACGGATGATGCTGTGTCCGAATACTAGACAGTATATCAACCACTATCATATCAAGTGATGCCTGTTCTCGAGATGGCGACAGGAATCGGAATAGACCTAGGCGGCGTTATTCGACATTGGCCACTCACCGAGAACATCAGGAGCCACTCCTCATGGCAAGAACCGAGGCCGATTGGACGTTTGAGACTGGCTCCATCATCTCATAACCTCCTAGTAAAGGTTTGAAAAGCAGCCTGCAAGACTGCGAGGCAGAAACACGATGAGAGATGCAGCAGCTCGAGTAAGTTATAGAGGCAATAATAAAGGTGAAGGTGAAAGAGCACTCGACACACGCGTGAGAGCGAGACTGACGACGAGCCGGCTTGGCATTCGGCGAAAGATTGGTCCTTCTCCTGGTCGCAAACATCATCACCACAACATCACTGTGCAGCTAGCTGGCTCTGCGAGCCGCTGAAAAGCAGAAGCGTGCAGCTTTATCTTCTACCTCTGAACGATTCGTAAGCCGGCAAGGACGTCTCTTTTCCAGTCATTTCTTCTCGGACATCTTCAGATCACCTACACCCCGACGGCGGTTTTACGCCGTTCCCCAGAAGACTTGAGGTTCGAGTGGCCTTACAAAGCGCTTTTCTGTCATGTTGTCCATCGTTCAACACACGCGAGTCCAAGCTCGGTACACAATCGTGCTGCATGGACAAGCCTAGCGAAGCGAGAGCTGAGCGCGAGGCACATACAGCTTGAGTAGCTTAAACATGGTAGCGACTTTTCGAATGTCCTTCGCGCTCAACTCGGCCTCCGACACTCTGTCCAACGTTCACGACTTGGCTCAGATTATGAATCGAGAAGAATGATTCCAGTCGCCAAGCTTTTACCACTCGAACAGCAATCTTCGCTTCCATCAGCAGTCGGTTTCGAATTGCTGCACTAACGAACTGGAAGATAGAGACAAGATAGCCCATAAATACAGTAGTAGTCGACATAAACAAGCAGTGGTGTCATTAGTTGAGTAGGCCCAAATCACTGCACTGAATACTTTTTCGCCAAAAATCAACTTTATCAATCGTCACACTAAAATGTCACCCGAGACCCTATCGCTCGCCGGCAAGACCGCCCTCGTCACAGGCTCTGGACGTGAAACAGGAATTGGTGCTGCGATTGCCAGAGCTTTGGCCCGCAATGGCGCATCCGTCGCTATCCACTACGTGTCAGAAAGCTCTAAAGCCAGAGCCGAGAAAGTCGCAGCAAGCATCGAGAAGGACTTTGGGACGAAGACCACCGTTGTTCATGGCAGTGTGGACAAATACGAGACTGCGAAGAAGATCGTGGAGGACATCCTAAAGGCATTCAGCGTCGACCACATCGATATTCTCGGTATGTTTCATGGACTTTCAGCACGAACGATCGGTTCCATAATTTCTAAAGTCTTGCGTCCGCCGATGGCGCCTCCTGTCTACGGAGTGACCAAGGCTGCTACAGATGCCTTAACAACGCTTTGGGCTGGCGAGGTATGCATTCTCTTGCTTTTTCGTGCCTACACTGCAGCTGACATGTTGGTCGACAGCTTGGCAAGAGCCATGGTATTACTGTGAATACGCTTGCACCCGGCCCAGTGCCGACAGACATAGCGAAAGAGTTCCTCGAGAATGACGATGGGTCCCCGACTGATGCAGCGCGTTCAATGTACGAGCAGACGCGAGCGGCGAATCGTGTCGGAACTGCCCAAGATCTGGCTGATGCGACGCTTCTGCTGGTTTCAGAGAAGAGCCGCTGGATTACTGCGCAGTATATTTCTGTAAGCGGAGGGATTACTGGGACGAACTAGTTTGAGGTTTCGATAGAAATTTCATAGTTTTGAACACTACTTTACAGCTCATAACAGGTACTTCCAGAAGTCGATTGCTGGATCGAACCAACTCAGGAAGAAGTTCGGAATTTCTGGCCGGAGACAAAGGGCCTATTCCGAGTCCAGCGTAGTCAGGAGCCACAACAACAGAACCTTGCAGCGCGAGAGTGAACGGGACCATGAAATGATATTGTAGACTGCGATAGTTGCTCGGAGCGCATGTCTGGAACACACCAGAGGTACCGGAGGCCCAGCCTACTATGTCGAAGCCTTCTACTGAGTCTGGAGCGGTATATGGCCAAGGACAAAGGCCGTTGTGGGCAGAACCGTTCCGTTTATGTCGGAGGTCGTGTAGATGATCGGAGATAGCTTCAAGCCGATTGGAGCCGTGTAGTTCAGCATGGGTGTCACATCCTCCACTAGCAACAAGGTGCCTGGAGAAGTGGTCACAGAGAAGTTGGAAGGTGTTCGATAGAATGCGAAAGAGTTGTCGGCATGTTGTGCTGCTTCGAAAGCGACGCCGGCTTCCGCGCGAGTCATCGGGTCTGCGAGCAGGAGGTTCGAAGCATTCTGTGCAAATGCAAGTGCATTAGAAAGAAGCAGTAAGTTCGATAACATGGTTGTCGTTGGTGGTCAGCTGTCTGGTTCTTGACCTGTACCTTTGTGCAGGCATTTCGCTTTATTATGGCAAATCATGGCCCATCCATGCTACTCTACTTTGCAGCATACAGTCTGCGGTTGTGTTCATGCTTTAGAGAGGCATCTGTGATGGATAGTTGCGAGATTGCAATCGCCGCCTGAGATCGCTATGCTGTGAAACGAGAACGCCGAAGGATCGAACGAGAACGAGGCCTGCATTAGCGACCCTAAGAATGCATGCATGTCATCAGTAGCGTGGATGTTTAATGCTTCGCCAAGCCTTCGTCAGTCTGCCATACAGCATGCATGGCGAGCACGCATTCAGTGCTACTCGCCTGATATGAGTTGTTGGCATTGCAAAGTGTGGTAGTGTGGCTTCGCCTCAGCTGGAGCTGAACATAGCTCAGCCCCTGCGGTGTCGGACCGAAGTATTTGCACAATCGGATTCGCGATTTTAACGACTGCGCACGGCTGTGCCATATACAGCAGGAGGGAATTCGTTGTCGCATTTCTCTTGTCGTTTCGAAAACCCCCTTGATAGCATATTGATTAGCACTGTCGTCATGCATCCATTTGGGAATATACAGAGTCAAGACGTGATCGATGCGTTAAACACAGGTCGTACCAAGCGACATCATCGCAAGTCTCGGTCAGGATGCATGGTTTGCAAACGACGACGTATCAAGGTGCGTTACCAGAACGTGTGGGTGCAGGATCAGTCGCAAGACAAAGATGCTAATGCGGCTTAGTGCGATGAAACGAAACCTTCGTGCTCTGGTTGTCGGAAAAAAGGCCTAGCTTGTGTGTACGGTGCCCAGGACAGAGCACAGACTGCCACAAGCGGAGTGGTCCAGCTTCCGTCGCCCATAGGATCTGCCGGAAGTGCATCTTCGAGCCCAGTGGAGCAGCATTGTGAGAATCCTTCTCCAACATCGAGCCCGGCAGAGCCAGTCTTTGAGGCATCGGAACTTGCAGGGGTGTACTTCGAGCATGTTGCGCATTCGTTCTCGAGCAGTAGCACCCGGCATGAGCAGACTTGGATTTGGCATGTATTCATCCCCTCGCAAGCGTATTCGTCCAAGACTGTATGCCATGGAATGCTTGCTGCTGCAGCCATGTACCGATATTTGACCTGTTCTCGGGAAGCAGACACTTCTGCGAGATATCTTGAGGCCGCGACCCAGCATGGTAGTCAGTTCGTCGAGCAGAGTATGTCACAGCTCCAAGACTTGCAGGCAGCTCGAGCCAACGAGCATCTTGCATGTACGCGGTTGCTGTCCGTCCTCGGGTTAGCATTCTATCGACACCGAAGAGAGCAAAGCGGCGTAGATCGTGTCGAGTGGACGTGGTTGCATCTCCTCAAAGGTGTGCCGACAGTTCATGCCACACTCCTGGCTTCTTCTGCATCTCTCCATGAAAATCTTCTCGAGGATATGTGTATGGAGCCACCGTCGTCACTCGCAAATCTCAATCGCGACTCATTGGCATTGAAGATTGGCGACAGGCACGCATCTTTGCTGGCGTACGTCGAAAGGTCCCGTCAACAGAGATTCAGCACCCTCCGGTTCGCTCTCGAACAAGGATGGCTGAACTCAGATGGGACATATCAAGAAGCTCTGACACAAGTCATTGACAGCTTGAGCGATATCACAGATCGCGTCTGCAATGCGGACTATGCAAGTCTCTTTAGACTACTCTTCTCCTGGGCAGCGCAGCTACCAGACGCTGCTGTTCGACTCTTGGAGCAGAACCACACAGGAATGCTGGCCGTGCATACGCATTGGCTCATGCTCTTGATACTAGTCGAAGACCAATGGTGGACGGGCGATATGGGAAGGTCTGGAATTCGTGCAGCTCTTGCAATTCTCAAAGAGGCAGAAAACGAACTTGCTTCGGTGGTGAGCTGGGCTCGGGAGGCATTGGAAATGTGAGAATTGGGTCAGACATGGTAGCAATCGTCCATCGTGCCGCCGTACTATAGTCCATGCCGTGCTGCTGTTGGATTGCAATACAGAGGAAGGAAACCTGTATGCGTGATGAGAACAGCGGAGTAGAGCTGTAGACTGCAGCATAAGTACGGCGAATATCGGAGCACGCGCCAAGAGAATCTGAGCCAATCCTTCCTAGGAGTTTGGGTGATCCTTCTTCTCATCTTTACAACAACAACCAATACTTGATCATTGCGAGGACTGATAAGTCTATCTCCATGCAAAATGTGTACGATGGAATACCTGAATGTTGGCCTACATTCTACCAGATCTACTCATCAATCTCAATCTCCCGCTCCCATTTGTCCTTAGGTTGCTTATACAAAGCCCAACATCTGTCGGCGATATTCTCTGGGCTCAAGTTCTTGGCCTTTGGATCAACAACACCCCCGACGGACAGCAGTGCGACGTGAACATCCTGGCCGACCTTGTTGTGCAAGCTGAGCACCAATGCCCTCTGAGCAGATTTGACCATCGAGAGGGACACCAGATCATAAACGGGTTCTTTCCAGAGTTTGTTCGTGCTTGTTACAATGAACGACGGCGAACGATCTTCCTCCTGGACCTGCTGAAGCTTTGGAATTGCCCACTGAGCAGCGGCATACAGAGCCAGGTTTGTGAGCTGCAGAGCCAACATTAGCGATGAACGATGCCCGACATATTCCGCTTACCTTGAAATCTTGCTCAATGTTCTCCAATGTCTCCTCGAGCGGCGGCTGTCCCGCCACTCGCGCAGCATTGAATAGCACACATTCTAAACTTCCATAGCCTTCTATTTCCTTCAAGGTCTTCTTGAGCTGATCGAGATCTGCTAGGTCGCATTTCCATGTCTTGACTTTGCAGGAATAGCCACGTTCTTGAATAGCATCGAGCACTTTCTCTTGGTCTTCCTTCAATCTATCTCCGTTGCGTGACACCAGGGCAATGTGAGTGAAACCTCGGACCGAGAATGTGCTGGCCACGCCAACACCGATTCCAGGACCAGAGCCCAGCACAAGCAATGTCTTTCCCGGCATCCTTGATTACAGATGTGATACTACGAATGATGGGAATTGTTGTCGATGGCGATCGCGGCAAACGTGGTCCTGGATGTGTATTTGTGGGAACGCTTTCCAAATCGAAGGGAAATGCCGGTCGAAATAGCAACCTGGCTGAAGTTTCTTCTTCTCCTGTTGTCGCGGCCAATTTTCGTATCTTTTGTTTCCTCAGGTCAATCGGAACAGCTTTCGCAATAGAACAATTCCGGGTCGATTCGAAAGGGCAAGAACAGAGCTGCAGAAAGATGAGCTCAAGCACGATTGACCGATGACGAAGGAGATCCGACAAGGTTCCCGTGTTGCCGCCAGGATGTCGACTCCACAGAGCCCACAGCGACACGCTTTGGAATGCCTGGTCCAAGCATTTAACAGAATGGATATCGATACCATCTTCTCCTTCCGGCATGAAGATTGCATGCGAATTATTCTGCCCGCATCCATGGGCCATCGACCTCAGAACAACACGATCTATCGAGCACAGCTAGAACAGCTGCGACCAATTTTCCAGAACTTTCGGCTTACAGTTCACGACATTGTCGAAGACTTGGAGTGCAGAAAGATCTGTGCTCATCTCAATGCGCGAGCAGATACAGCCGCTGGAGAATAGTGAGCAGTCGACTTCTTTCTATCAAAAATGCTGAGCTAACGAGTCGCGTGCTTTTCCATCAGTGTCAACGAGTACATGTGGACGCTAGAATTCAACGAAGCAATCAAGATCATCAAGTGGACCGAATTTGTCGACACTGGTGTCAATCGTGATTTCTGGCCGAAGCTTGAGCAGGCGATGCAATCCTACCGCCAGTCTCAGACTCGGGACTGATCTCATCTTCATACAGGTGCAGACTGGGCCAATTGAGACAGAAAGAGAGGTTGCAGGGAGGAGAAGCGAGTCTCATCCACCATCAGAACTGTAGCCAATACGTTCTGGAATATCTCAGGATCAAGGGCCGGTCTCCAGTCTTGGTGCGTTCTAGCTAATGTGCAGCAACGCGGGTCATCATCGCACGCCAGGCTACAGAATTCTCGTCTATAGCTCTGGCTTCCGCATTGAATAGCTGCGACCTGCTCTCCTGAAATCAATGATGTGATCCTATCTGGAAGCGCTTCTTGCTCCCCACTGAGCGCTCGACCATCACCGGGAACATTGAACTGCGCTTCCCTTGCCTCGCCAGGCGATTGATCAGGCCATTGTTTTCCTCTGCTGCTCTTCTCGCCCGTGCTGGAGTTGACGTGCCATGACTGCGCTGTGGTCAAGCTTCTTGGCCGGGAACTTCTTGAAGAGGAACGCAAACAGTACAGTACCTACACTAAGCATCCCCATCCAAGCAGTCGTGGTGCCGAATCCGATCAGATATCGTGGAGAATCGCGCGATGGCCAGAGAAAGCTACCATAAATTGAAGAACCATTTCCGATGGCGTTGATCAGAGCAATGGCGACAGCACGTTTCTCGGCAGGATAACCAAGCACGTGGGAGATCCACGTCTTACAGAGTGGCGAGCAGCCGTAGATCGCACCGAAGGCGAAAATGGCCAATGCGTATCGAGTCATACCGTCCGTTGCGGCGGTTGTAGCGACGAAAAAGATGAACCCGAAACCAGACAGACTAGCGAGCACAGGCCAGATCGTCTTCAGCCGGTCTGCGGTAAAACAGCATACAAGGATGCAGACCAGCGCAAATGCATACGCAGGAATTGTGTAATATTGTGCTGTATTGCCGGTCCAGCCGAAGGTCTTGACGAGACTTGGGATAAAGTACTGCATCGTCTGAGAGGCCGTGCCCAGACTGAACAGCAGACACAAACACCAAGTTCGCCAGTCAGCGCAAGTCATTTTGAAGGCCTTCCACTCCGAGATCCGCTCGTGCGCGCCTTGAGTGAGGCCAACGCCCTCCAGTGCCAAGCGATTGCAAGCGAGGATGCGCTCTTCCTCAGTCAGAAACTTGCTTCGAGTTGAAGTCGGGAAGTCTGGTAAGGCAAAGAAGACGCCGATCGCAACGACCACCGAAGCCAAACCTTCCAAGATGAAGAGCCATCTCCATCCTCGAATGCCTCCTACATCGTCCATATAGTCTGTGATCACACCAGCAAGGAGACCAGACAAGGCCCCTGCAAAAGCAACGCTGGTATAGAGCCAGGCGAAGCGGGATGTGAGCTCATACTTCTTGTACCACGACGACAGGTAGAATGTGCAACCAGGTGCAAAGCCGGCCCTAGAAGGAAAGCATGAGCAGGTGTTCTAAGCGAGCAAAAGCGGCTGGCAACAAATCAATCTTTGGCACTGGTAAAGTGAGACAAAAGGTCTATCTGGGCAGGATTGCGTAGGGCGAGGGATTTTGCCCTTTAGTTTACTTACTCGAATATTCCCAGCAAGAATCGGAGCGCAATCATCTGCTTGTGGTTTTGAACGGCTCCCATGCAGGTGGCGACGGTGCCCCATCTGCAATAACAAAAGACAATCAGTCTGCGCGTCAAATGTGACGACTGGAATGCTCTTCAGGACTCACAGAACTCCAAGCAATGGAAGGTATAATGACGGTCGCACACGATTGAGGATCATGTTCGAAGGTACTTCACAGATCAAGTATGAGATGAAGAAGACCAGCACAATCATCGAGTACTGGTTGGAAGTGAGGTCGAAGTCCTCTTCCATGCCACCAATCTTGGCATTACCAATGTTCGTTCGATCGACATTGCTGAGGAGATAAAGCAGCCAGCATGTTGGGACCAGTCTCCAGTCGAGCTTGCGAATCAAGGCCTTCTCTTCAGCGGACCCCGGGACATATGATGCGGCCAACTGTTGAGCCTGCTCGATATCGACTTGATGTTTATCCTGGTGTGGATCGTGTGAGAACACTTGCTCGATGTATCCTTCAGCTCCGGATTTCTCCACCGAAGTCATGGTGCAGAGAAGATTGTTGAAGATTGAGCGTCAGTGAGGAGTGAGTCCACAAAGTATTGAGAGAGTGCAGATCATGAAAATTTGTACACTTTCCAGACGACGGCATCAATGGTACAGATCGGCCATATCCCGACTGCTACAACAGAGGGAAAGCTCACGGTATGTACAGGACCCTGCACCAAGATCTTCACTCCGCAAAAGCATCAGTCGCGTGGTACTGGAGAAGCGGGGAAGGTTCCACTTCTCATGCGATGCGTGAAGGTCGGGAACAGGATGAGGATGTTCAGACGGCAAAATGCCGCTCTTGGCCGTCACTCGCCTCCAATCTCCGACCTCCTCACACTGCTGTAATACGGCACATCGCCGACCATGACCGACTCTCATCGGCAATCTTCACAACTTCCGACTTGTTGGACTTCCTCGCTGAAGTATACGATCTGCATTCGGTATAAGATACATCTTTCGCCCTGACTCTGGCGCCTCTTACGCCTACCTTTCCTCCAACGTCAGACATTACTTAGCATCAAATCACAATGGACCACCACAGTAGCACGATACGACCTAGAATTGGTGTAATGCTTGGAGATCAAGCAGGCGTTGGTCCTGAACTTATCGCCAAGCTGCTGAGCGACCCGGAGAATGTTCGAAAGGCAGACATATATGTCCTTGCTGATCGGTCTGAGCTAGACGCCGCCATCGCAGATGCCGGTAACGTGCATATTCCAATGGCAGAAGCCGCGGGTCCCACAGGTGTCCAGATATTGGACGACGGCAGTGCACCCAAACAAAATTTCACCAGAAGACAAGAGACTCAGCAAGGCGGTGATCGCTGCATGTACCAATTCAAACGAGGCCTCCAACTCTGGCGTGAGAACAAAATTGACGCACTTGTCTTTGCGCCTCTCAACAAGACATCACTCAAAAAGGCTGGCATGACAGAAGAAGATGAGCTTCGCTGGCTTGCGAAACAGCTCGAATTCGATGGCACGACTAGCGAGATCAACATTGCTGGACCACTGTGGACTGCCAGAGTGACCAGTCACGTTGGTATTGAGAAGGTTGCAGGCATGATCTCGAAAGACTCGACATTAAAAGCTATAGAGCTTCTGCATCGACTACGGTAAGTCATTACAGCTTACTGTCATATCTCAAATGCTGATAGCGTCAAGATGGGAATCTGGCATCGAGAAGCCACGCTTAGCAGTGTGTGCATTAAACCCACATAACGGCGAGAACGGCAGTTTCGGACGCCAAGAGATCGATCATATTGCTCCAGCCGTACGAGAAGCTCAATCGAAAGGCATCAATGTGCAAGGACCATTTCCTTGCGACACGATCTTCCTGAAGCGCCAACACTTCGACGGCATCGTCACGATGTATCACGACCAAGGGCAAATTGCCTTAAAGCTACTGTCTTTCGAAGTTGGTGTCACAGTCCAGGGTGGCCTGCCAATGATCATTGCAACACCAGCTCATGGGACCGCTTTCGACATCGTTGGAAAGAATCTGGCTAGCGTGACGAGTACGCAGCAGGCTTTCAATGTGGCGGTCACTATGGCTTCAAGGCGGTTATCGAAGGAGCGTGCGCCAAACGGTGACAGTGTGGCATACACAACCAGCCTTGCAGCGAAAAAGCTCAACCCTACTGTCTCGACCGTCGAGATCCAGTCATGCTGCTAGACCAATGTGGAGTCTTAATAGTCCTGGATGTCTCCTTTCAAACGCTTCTTGGTGCCTCGCCGACTACTAGCGAGCCTCTGAGCGACATGAAGTGCCGCAGACAGTCGTAATGGATACATGATCCCGGCGCTGGACTTCTTGCAGCAGTAGTTACTATTTTCACGATCGAGATGCAACCATACTGCCAGACCGGTATGAAGCTTGCTTGCTTCTGGTCTTGGTTATGTTGCAGCTGTGAAACACACTTAGCATTCCATTGATGCTGTTGTGTGACAAAGGGACTGAGGCTGGATTCCATAGACGAGTATCTTGCTCTGCCAATCTCGCCGAACGATTTTCCTTCTCGTCTAGTGCACCAAGCATAGTCGAGATGTCTTCAATCTACGAACCTCTTGACACTGATCGCCAACAGATCCGTCCCATTACTATTGAGCCACAACACGGCCAAAGTAAGCAGGTTCGCTTGTCTATGACGACAGTGTCGCTGCTCGACAAACCGGCTTTCGAGGCTCTCTCGTACTGTTGGGGCTCTGCAGACAGAACAAATGCTGTCTCAATCGATGGGACCGAGGTCAAAATCCAGCCAAACCTCATGACGGCTCTATGCCAATTTAGCAAAGCATCGAAACCAACTAAGATCTGGATCGACTCTCTCTGCATAAATCAAGCCGATATGGCCGAACGAAATAGGCAAGTGAGCATGATGGGAGACATCTATCGGCAAGCATCCAACGTCCGAATGTGGCTCGGAACAGCGACAGATAGCACTGAGCGTGGCTTCAGACACCTGCTTGAAGCAGCTTCTGCTGGATATACGCACTCAGATGTCCTCGCTGGCTCCTTCACTCAGCCTTCACCACAGATTGGTCCTCAGGACTGGCGGGCGCTGAAGTACGTCTTCTCCAACCACTACTGGCGACGTAGATGGGTCTTGCAAGAGGTTATACTCTCGAAATCGATTTCGTTACACTATGGTGCTCATACCATCGAATTCGCACGTGGTGGATCGGAAGTGCTCATGAGCCTTTACAATTATGCCGCGGTGGTCTGGAAGACCACCATGCAGCAGCCCGGTGGGACTGCCGGCATACCAAATACATGCATCAAGTACGCCGAACGTGTCCTTGAACGCACTCTGCCGTTTTTGATGAGTGCTAATCGCCGTTTTGGAGGGTTTTCGGCAATTGATCTCCGTGGGCTATTCTCTGCTGAGGCCTCCGACGAGCATGACTATGTATACGGCATACTTGGCTTGTTCCCATCAGACTTCCCGGTACTGCCTGAGTACGGTGCCAGCCGTGCCTCAGCCTTTGAAAATTTCGCATTCCACTTCATGCAATATTACGGCTCACTTCGGATGTTACATCTTGCAGGAGGACCCAGAACAGCCAATGACTTGCCATCGTGGGTACCTGACTTCAAAGATCAGATCATTAGACGGCATGCGATGGATGACGAAAGTGGCCGGCAGTCTTTACAAGCACAACGATTCTTGGCTTGGTATTATGCTTCGGAAACGCAAGCTCGTGAACATCAGACATATTTGGTTCTTCTCGAAGACCAGGTCAAAGCATCTGGCGGAGCAGAACTACACATTTCTTATCCGGGCGAAGCCGTATTGCAGCTCCGTGCTATCCTGGTCGACAGGATCTCCATGATTCGTAACTCGCAGGTCTTGTGGAAAACGAATCACGAGGACTTTCTGGACCACTTAATTGAGCTCTGTGGTCAAGAGAGCAGCAGCCACGAAATGGCAGAATTCGTTTCAGCATACTGTGCTGGCCTCTGTGCAAAGTCCTTTGACAGTATGGGTACACGTCTTGTCGATACTGACATCCCTTTGCTGGCGCGGGTGTTGTCTGAAAATGATGGGACACAGTTTGACGATTTGAATGCAACTCAGGCGCAAGTACTTATGGCACAGATCTCATCAATCAGGCAAGCTTTGACTCTGTTCGCTACCAAGAGAGGTCGTCTGGGTCGTGGAGACAATGCTATAAGGCCAGGAGATGTGGTTGCTATTATCGCTGGATCTAATCTGCCAATGTGCCTGCGACCAGTTGAAAGTGAATATCCAAATTCTTTCAAGCTTGTTGGTGCTGCATACGTTCATGGTAAGTGTGACTCCCAGCTGCAGTGATATAGTCAAGTTTACTTATCGTCTGCAGGTATCATGGATGGCGAAGCCGTGGCTTATTCGGAACAAGATTCATCAGGCTCGTGCGGCGGCCCTTGGGAGGATATACATCTCTTATAAGCAAGAAACGAGACTGTCCAGACATCGGATGAGATTGGTATCGGAGTACGCAGAGTTCCTCAACCACGGGTCGAAAGAATAGTCAAAATTCTCGAGATTTTGTCGCCACAGGATAGTAGATAGATGACTGGAACTCAGACTTTTTGCTCTTCTCCATTCTCATTCGGCCATGATCCAGTCTGGTCCAGCGGTCAACGCACGTTTTCTCTGGTGAACTAGGCCCCACTGCTCCAAAGATTTGGTCACGGATCTGTTGTCAGGTGAGAAATCTTTCCAAGTACGGACTGACAAGCGAATGCGCCGAATTTCAATACCTGTATATGAATGATCAAATGTCGCAAAGCCGTGTTGTGACTGTTGTCTAACCCATATGTCCTCAAGTGCGTCAGCAAGAGCCATGTCAGCCGTGCAACAACCGCATATCAGCGTGAGAACCACCCTGCAATGAATTTCGCTTTCTCTTCTGCGATCGAGCAGCTCGACTTGCTTTGGCGGTCATAGCATATCCTTCGTCGGTCCCCACGATAGCACCAAGCTTGGACCAGCCACCGCAGCCTCCACATGCAAGCTTGCGGTCTGTCTTGCAGACTCCACATTTGCCGCAATGCCATGCATCTCATAGCATTTATTGCAGGTCCAGCAATGTTTGACAGCTGACCTGAGTACCCAGGCGTCACGACAGAATGACCATACGTGAGAAGCTCCCTCGGGCCCATCGTCTTCAGTACTTTCATCATAGTGGAACCTCCGCTTGCGGAGTCCATACAAGAAGAGAAGCTCCAAATGCTCCTGCAATTTCACCTCTCCAACTTGTCTTTTGACCATGCTCTTGTGTACCGCAAGCCAGGCCGCTAGAAAAGGGTCGATCTCGTAGGCTTCGCAAGGTGCCATGAGTCTGTTCTTGACCTCCGTGACCGTGATCAGGCCGTTGCCTCTATTCAGATGCCTGGCGAAGCATGCGCTCGCGGTGTCGATGGCAAACTTGGGAACGAAGTGGTCCCAGGTCCATGAGGAGCCGTCCAGAGCTCTAAAATGTGTGCCTCCGAAGTATTGATGGAGTTCGCGGGTGAATATACTGCCACATGGCAGTGTCTCGCGGCTCACGGAAGATGAGAGACCCAGACAAAGGCATGATGTACTGCACGAGGCCCCATTCTTGCGACAAGCGCAGCGACTGGTGCTGCAGCCTTGCTTGCAGCTGCAACGAGTGCCGAGAGTGCTGTTGCTTGTGATTTGACCCAACTTCTATGGCGGTCATGTCAGATTTGTACTATTAAGCACAACGAGAGGGCAATAGAGTAGCTAAGCTCACCTCCGTGACGACTCTACCAGGGATGGAGAAAGACGGACATCCGCCATCGTCAAAATCGGGAGAAGCTGGTGCAGAGATCACCGAGGAAGATCTTGTTGTTAGAGACATGATCTCAACTCAGCGCACGGGATTGTGGGTGGTGTTACGATGTGATGTATTGGAGGCGAGAGCAGCAACGCGCCTTGGTCAGGAGAACGGAAGAGTGAGTCGTTACGCTCCCGAAATTAGCAACGCGCCCCTCTTCTCCAGACGCGATCCCGCAAAGACCATGTCTGTCTTGAGAACATGAATTGAACGTTCGTACCAGCGTAGACATCGATGTGTGGTGCGAAGATCGAACGTAGGGAGCGATATACAGGCGTCAGATACAAATGAGAATTCTGCCCTGATGCTGTCCACAACAATTTTGGGGTGAGTCTTTGAAAGCGTAAAGCATTTTGTCGTATGCCGGGTCACGGCGATATGAGCCAGCGAACCAGTTGTCATGTCGGTTTGGAGCGAGGATCTTTCATAGCATACATTGCTTTCGCATCCAACCACTCGTTTGTAGGTTGACAGCGTCTCCTACGGCGCCGAGATGGCACTTTGGTGAGATCCACTTGGGCGTGCATGTGAGACGGTGCACGTACGTTAAGCGTAAGCGTAATGAGTGATTGATCGCAGATTCGAGATGGATCATCAAATTGTTATCCTCACTGGTGTTGTGACCGGTATTTCTACCGGTATTGCAGGCGATCTCGCGGCAAGTATCATTTTGGTGATATCAGAATTGAATCGTGTCTGTGGCAATCTTCGGCCGAATGTCCTGTTCGTTCGGCACCTGCTAGGTCTTCACATGGCTTGAAGATGTTCACAATCATTGCCCAGACCTTGAGGCTCTTCATTAAGTCCTCGAATCGTTGGGAGTTGCAAAGAGGGATGTACATATCTACGTACATGTGGAAGGGAAAGAATTCAGCGGAGGGTGAAGTCGGAGTAGTCTCAGTGCACAGACCACTCGCTTAGCTGGCCAATGGTTCGTTCCTTACGCTGCCCCAGCATACGGTAGTCTAAGGGTCCTAACGCGTAAAAACCTCTATATTATAGAGCTTCCTTATATAAATAGTATAGTAATATTATAAAGCTCCTATACGTACTAGATATATATATAGCGTTATATAGACTAATAACTAAGAAAAACGAGCTTAGTAATTACTA
>JAASFE010004548.1:261994-298769 GCA_013365205.1 Pseudocercospora cruenta
GTCCCTAACTTAATAATGTCGCCGCGCTCGTATATAGGCTACTAGGTTGCCTCCGAATATAGTCTATAGCTCGATATCGAAGGCTATTATATCTCTAACCTTTATAGACTCTTCTCTATATCCTTCTTTATAAATATAGCCCTCGTTATCGGATTCTAGAAAGTTAATCCTATTAGACTCGCTATGTATTAGTTTCTAACCTTAATATCTACTATAGGCGTTCCTATATACTATAGACGCTTTAAACTACCCTTATTCGATTCTTCGTAATTCTCTAATTATATTAATATATTAAACGCGTTTAAAATATTTAATTAGAACGAGGAATTTATCGTCGACTATACCTAACTATTCGACTAGCGAGCTCGATTTTTAGTAGAGCGACGTAGTATAATTAGATTTAAAGCTTAGGAACTCGAGCGCGAACTACTATATATTTAGAGACTCTATATTTATTAGTATATAACTAGAATTTAAGGAGGAGATATTACTAACGTTCTACTATATAAAAACGCGAATATATTTAAATGCCTAAGGCTTCTATATATAAGGTATATAGGTTATTCTAATATTACTAGCTTATTTAGTATATTAACTTTAGTAATTACTAAGGCTCGTTTTTCTAGTTATTAGTCTATATAATACTATATATATATCTAACGCGTATAGGAGCTCTACAATATTACTATACTATTTATATAAGGAAGCTCTATAATATAGAGGTTTTTACGCGTTAGGACCCTTAGACTACCGTATGCTAGGGCAGCGTGAGGAACGAACCATTGGCCAGCTAAGCGAGTGGTCTGTGCACTGAGACTACCCTTCTGGGCGTTCGCGTCTGCCTCAGTCGTCATCGAGCTCTTCCACGCGATCCTCTTTCGCGTTCTCCAATGTCTTGTTCTTTTTCCACACATGTTGCTGAGCTATGTCGAAAAGACCCAGGACACTCGAAAACTTCTTTAGTCCGCCTCCACTCAAAAGAGCAAAAGCAGAAAGCGGCGAAGAGCCCAAAGATACAAAGACTGCTGGCGAAGCACAGCATGACCAAACGCCACGAGAGAATTCCGAACACTTTACCTACCCATTCCCAGTGCCAAACTTGCCTGCAAGTCTGAGAGATGCACTTCATTTCGCGCCAGCAGAAGAAGGACGCCTCATAAATGATCAGCCTGATCTGGACCTTGTCTACTACCAGCCATACATCCCGAAAGAAGTGCATCGAGATCTGTTCCAATTCTTGAGGGATGAGCTCTTCTTCTATAGGGTGAAGTATACGATCAAGCGTGGTCCGGTCGACACTCAAATCAATACGCCTCGGTACACCACTGTGTTTGGCATTGATGAGACGGCACGATTCGACCAGAATGGCGTGCCTGTAGATGCACTCACGTCAAAGGTTTTGCCCAAAACAACGTACAAATGCCAGCCTCGACCCATTCCTGAATGCTTAGACGCTCTCCGACAGCTTACTGAGAACGCTACGGGATGCAAATTCAACTTTTCGCTTGTGAATTATTACGCGTCTGGAGACGACAGCATTAGCTATCATAGCGATGATGAACGATTTCTCGGCGTCGATCCGGCCATTGCATCTTTCTCCCTTGGAGCTAAGCGCGATTTCTTGATGAAGCATAAACCTACTTCAGCGAAAGATGATTCTGAATCAAAGCCGATGAAACTACCACTTGCTTCTGGCGACATGATATTGATGCGTGGGAAGACGCAAAGCAATTGGCTACATAGTATCCCGAAGAGGAAAAGCGGCGATGCCGACAAGGGTCGCATCAATATTACATTTCGTCGCGCTATGGTCAAAGGCGGCACCGAGAATTACTATCGCTACAATGTCGGCGATGGAGAAGCTTACAAATGGGACAGTGTGAACCGAGAAATGAGTGTCTGGAAGCCCAGCTGACGTTTTACGACTTTAGCTACTCGGACACTGTAGAGAACAGTGCACAATCCTCACCAATGGAGCACCATACGTTCATGGCCTGCGTGGATCTCATGCAGAATCAATGCACAGTCGATGCAGAGTAGCTGCAGGCTTTTATTGGCGAGTGGGTCAGAAATGCTGCAGACTTGCCAAGAACGATAATGCCCGTACTTCAATAATATCGCTACATTCGTCCTGGTGCTTGCGTTGCGTGCATCGATTACCTTGAGCCCAACCTCATGGCTCCTGCTCGACACAAGACATGTCTTTCAATCGCTCAGGAAAAACTCGGCGTCCGAATGTTCTGGAAACAGAACACCGGAGGACATTCAAATCGAAGCATTCACCTGCATTCACATTATGTGGCAGTTCAGGGGCCTGTGACTGGACGAGCTTGGGCGTGAACAGGACGCGCACAATAAGAGAGATGATTGCATGTTGAACGCCTCGCCCGCGATAACAGCGATGCCCCTGAGCCTGCGGCTAAAGAACCACGAGACTGACATGAGCATGTTCCTGCCCCAGATACTTGGAGCACCAAGTGGACTCCACTAACCAGAAATAGCAGGTGGCCAAAAGCTTGACTCGTCTTAGATTGCTTAAGCCAATCGCAGATTTCGGCTGCAAGTCATTAATGGATCCTGCACAATGCAACATGCAGCGGCAGCATTTGAGGTCTTCCTGCATCCGGCTGTTCTTACAAGCAAGTATACAGTCTCCTGCCATGCCCGACCTGCCCAATGAGTGTCGCTGCTTCGATTGATGGAATGATGGCAGCGGTTTCGCGTCCACGCGCAGCATCACGCGACACTAGCTTACGCTAGTTGGCGATAGTCATCTTGTTAGACCTCAGCCCCGGACAGAGGAGAGTATCGATCGTCGAGGCTCTTCTGTAGCCCATATCTGCAGGTCACTATCCCCACCTACGGAGGGCGGTATATTGGATACCCTACTGGAGCCTTCGCCGTTTGAGGAAGGCGAGATAGCAGCTCTCGTACACCAAGCAAGCCTTCAGAAATGATCGGCAAATGAGCGAAGTCCATAAAGCTCCTGAGATGCTACTGAATGTAAGAGGACAACTCTGGTCCACCTCTTTCACCTTATCACAATGCTGACCAAGTCAGTCCTCATTACCGCCGTGACCTGGGGGTTGTCATTGGCCACTCCACTGCTTAGCCCTCATGTCGTACACGAGAAAAGGCATGCAGCTCCACTTGGCTGGTCGAGGAAAGATGCTCTTGAACCCCAAGCTGTGCTTCCTGTGAGCATCGCACTGGCACAGGAAAATCTACATCGCGGGGATGACTGGCTTATGGATGTTTCGCATCCGGACAGTCCAAATTACGGCAAATATTGGAGCGCCGAAGAGGTTGTCTCAGCCTACGCTGCTAGGTATGTAATTTTCCATCCGAGAACTGGACTATGACTTATTCAAGTTCTAGTAATGAGACTATCGACGCTGTCAAGGGCTGGTTAGCATCATCCGGCATCGAACATGAACGTATGGAGCTCTCCAAGAGTCGAGGCTGGCTCAAGTTTATGGCTACCGTTGATGAAGCCGAGCGTCTGTTTCAAGCGAGATGTAAGGCCATCAATCTTCTCTATACAAAGATGGATAGGGTTGACTTATCGACCTGACAGATCATGTCTATGAGCATCAACACACAGGTCAGCAGCATGCCGCTTGCGAAGAGTACAGCATTCCAGGATCTCTGAGGGACAAGATTGACTTCGTTACACCCACTGTGCATTTCGACGTGAGACTCAGAAGCCGTTCAGATGAGACTGAGCTTGAGAAACGCGATGGCCATCGTGGCGGCAGAGGTCCTTGGGGTCCTGGTGATCCCTGGAATCCGAAGCGCGGAAATTGGATTCCCTACAGTGACATTATCAAACAACTGGAAGACTGTGATCAACAAATCACACCTTGGTGCCTGCGTGTTCTGTACAAGTAATCGACATCACCCCTAAGCTACAGTAATGACTTGTCAGCTGACATTCGCGTAGGTTTCCACCTGGCAGGAGCCAGAACGCTCAAAACAGCTACGGCATCGTCGAATACACTCCACAGGCGTATGTTCCCAGCGACCTGGACCTGTTCTTCAAGAATTTCAGCACGAAGCAAGTCGGTAATCGACCAATCTTCGATTCCATTGACGGAGGCGTTGTTCAGTCTACGAACAAGAGCTTCGAATACAACGGCGAATCCGATCTGGATCTAGAGTATGCTATGACTCTGGTCTATCCGCAAAAGGTCACTCTTTACCAAGTGGGAGACTTGGTTGAAGGTGCCTCCTTCAACAACTTCCTTGAAGGCATCGATGCATCCTTTTGTGGAGCCTATGATCCGAACCAAGATGGTATCTACCCCGATACTGCGCCAGGAGGGTACAAGGGTCGAGACTGCGGCAAGTATGCAGCGACGAAGGTCATAAGTACATCTTACGGCTACAACGAACTGGATCTTACTCCGGCGTACGAGCAAAGACAATGCAACGAGTACATGAAGCTGGGACAGATGGGTGTCTCCGTCCTGTACTCCTCTGGAGATTATGGCGTAGCTGGTAACGGCGGGCAATGCATCAACTCGACTGGAGGCTATCAGAATGGCACGCTTGGGGGCCGCTTCAACCCTGCCTTCCCGTCGACATGCCCATATGTTACTTCTGTTGGGGCAACGCAAGTAAAGCCGGGCACGAACATCTTGCAGTCCCGAACCCAGCCTGAGATGGCCTGCGAAACAGTCATCTACAGCGGCGGAGGATTCTCGAACGTCTTCCCAATGCCTTCGTATCAATCGAGCGCTGTCAAGACATACTTCAGCCAGCACAAACCAACATACTCTAGTGCTCAGTACAATACTTCTCAGCAAACACGAGGCTATCCGGATATCAGCGCCAACGGTGCCAACTACGTCGTGTATGTCGATGGCAACTGGACGCTGGTCTACGGCACTTCCGCTTCGTCGCCCACGTTGGGTTCGATATTGACATTGATCAATGAAGAGAGGCTCAATGCGGGCAAGAGCTCGATCGGGTTCATTAATCCCACTGCGTACGCGCATCCAGAGGTCTTCAACGATGTTATCGAAGGAAACAATCCTGGCTGTGCCACACAAGGCTTTTCGGCTGTAGCAGGATGGGACCCTGTGACGGGCCTAGGAACTCCGAACTATCCAAAGATGAAGCAATTGTTCTTGTCATTGCCTTGAGTCTAGTGGGAATACGGGCTACGGGGCTCCCATGCTGTCACGCAGCAGGCAGATTGATGTCATTCGGTGCTTTAAGTCCACTGATCTTCAGACTCGGCGCCACGTCTCAGTCGAGTGCTATATCCTGAAGTCTTGGTGACGACTTCGCTGTTCCTGAGAACGCGAATTTCGGTCATATCTAGAGTTGATGATGGCTAGATTATTGAGCGATTTCGCTCTCAGTACCTTAACAATTTCACGCGACACTGCATATACCCTTGCCTAAGCATTTGAAACACTGCGCTTTCTGACCGCATCTGCTCTCCATCGGCCGTGAACTTGAAAGAGTAGTCCCAACTGTACTTGTGAGCCAACAAGCCTCATTGTGCATTGTGTGCTTTCCAGAGAAACTTTCTATATGCTACAGATTCGTGTCCGCCATGCTTGTCGACGCTCAGAGTATCGTGAAGTTCGGGTGACACATGTGTGCACAGGGGCTTGCTTAAAGCTCAATCTGCACGACAGCGGCGTGTGCGACATTGCGAGAGATCAGCCCGAGGTTTTGGACTCGGGTCAAGCGGTGAGAGGTCTGCATTGCAACCGTGATATCAATCGCACGCGAGCGGTGCCTCTTGGGACCAGGAACCAGATTCTGCTATCCACAAGGCAACGAATAGGTGATGCCCGGTCACAGGTCCGTTGGCGCTGAACCATCATCATTCACAGGCGCATCTGCACTGGTTGCAGCGCGTAACTGCATGCTGGGATTGCGAAGGCTGCTGACGTGAGAGTGCGCCTGGCTGGGTTGTCTGGGATCTCTGAAACTCTCGACATGCCGCACGCGATGCGGTAGTAACAACGGACGAAAAGAGAGGCAGACACGAGACTCACAGCAACGTCGTTCCCACGGGCTACGGAGGGCATTGTGAGACAAAGAGGATCTCGCTTGTGGTCGGGACGAAACGCAGCGCGCGGCGCAAGACAGGATGCCTGCCCCGCCCCCTCGTGTCTTCGCGCCGCGCTCGTCATCAGGGTTTTCGGGGCGTGAGCTTCCTGCCATCGTGCAGTGCAGTGCAACGAGCAACCACAGAGGAATACAGAAGCACGATGTCTGATCGGAAGCACGATGTGTGTTCCGCAGTGGTAGGAAGCATTTCTCAAAGCATATTATTAGTAGACCGTTCGGATGTGCTGCTGTTCCAAGTTGCTTTTGCCGAGCTGAGCTTTCTCGACGAAGCACGTGCCGGGCCGGGCCCCAGTAGCGCCTTTCCTGAAGCTCGGATTTGACCAGAGCAGAACTTCAGCCTCCTCTCTCAGCAAATCATCTCTCTTCAACTCAACACCCAATCAATCGCGTTTAGCCAGAGCTCGGATTATTGCCGTCGCCTGCGAATGAGCCAACAGAGTTGATACGATACAGGTACGCCTTCCCATCATGCTCTCTTTGAGAATTTCAACGAGCCCGTTGTCGCCTGCGATGTCTGCGCGGACTGGAACGACGGTGAACCCATCCGCGCGACCCAGCACGACAGATCGCGCATGACGTCGGGCACGAATAATGGCATTGAGGCAGTCGCGATAGACGATATGCTAACGTCAGTGCAGCCTTTGCGACTCTCGCACAGCCGACCAGCACATTATCAGGTAAGTCGCGAGAGAAGTGGATCGCGCCCGTCGTCAGAGACGCGCATCGCATTTTGCGCTCGAGCGGTCTGCGCAAGCGAAAGCAGCAACAACGCGCGACGATGCGTCTTCGCGCGCATGTCCGCCAGCTCTGCTATTCCCGCTCCAGCCCAGCACCACCAGCACCCACGCGGACACTGATCGGAGGGCGTCTGCTGGACTGTGAGACGAAGACGAGGGATGCCATCGCCTCGTCCACTGTCACATGTGGCGCAGGCTTCGTCACAAATGTTATGCGCTGGCGACCGCCTCGATTGGATTCGATGCGTTGTCAAGCGCGGGCACTATGCAGCTCACCTCTGCCTCCCGCCGAATACTTGAAGCGCGTCACCAATTGCTGCTGCTGGTGCCTGTATTTGAGAGTCTAGGAACCGTCGCTAATGTTTGGCCCAGTATTTAGTCTCCGTCACTGTTTCTCCGCAGTGCTGTGGTGCAGCCAGTAAGAGGTACGAAACACCTTCGACAACATCCAATCCTCGTCCACGAGCCCTTGTTGCGCCTCAGTGCCTGCGCCGCGTCGCCGTCGCAGAGCGCATTGCATCAGGACAGCAGCGGCGGGAGCGGACCTTCCGAGAGGTCAACTTCACGCTGCATCCGCTGCAGGGAAGCTGGAGCTGCCTCTGGTCGCATCATCGTAGCCGTTCGATTCGAAGCAGCCTTGGGCCGCCAGACAACACAGGCTGACAGCGCGTCCTCTCAGCTTAAGCTCGTCGCGCGCGCCATCGACCTGCGGCTGGCTCGACCCACGAACCTTGATTAGCCGTCCACTATCCTCGAACACCCATCATGGACTCATACGCGCAGTATCATCCTCAGCAACCGTCTGCCTACCCACACGCGCACAACGGCCCTCAGAATCACGCTAGTCCAGTCATGCAGACTCAACAGCAGCCAAACTACGCGCAGCATCAGCAGCCGCCCCAGATGGCACAGCAGCATATGATGCCCCAGATGGGCTACAACCCAGCGTATGGCATGAACACGCAGTATGGCGTCTCTCCATCACAGGCTGCCGCCATGGCGACCGCTGCGGCCTCTGGCTACCCAGCGTACTCGATGCCAGATTCGATGCCAGGATCGATGCCTCAGACCTCACCGAGGCTGAATCAAGTCAAGACAGATGGCGGTATGCAACGACCGAACCCACAATCGCCCAGACAAGGCCAGATGAACATTCCGGGCACCATGGCGACACAAATGCAGATGCCCTCTGCGCAACCGCTGCCCCCTCAGATGCAGCAAGGGCAAATGGCACAGCAGCGAAGGATGTCCCATTCAGTCAACAGCCCTGCAGTGCAAAATCCAGGACAACCTCCTATGGGAGCCCCACGTCCGCCAACTGCGAACCAGCAACCACAAGCTCCACCTCCACCACCAGCCACGCATCAGCAATCTCCAGAAGTACCTGTTGCTGGTGCGAACGAAGAGTCGCCGCTTTACGTGAACGCCAAACAATTTCACCGAATACTGAAGCGACGCATGGCACGTCAAAAGCTAGAAGAGGCGCTCCGACTTACATCAAAAGGTCGTAAGCCTTATCTCCATGAGTCACGCCATAACCATGCGATGCGCAGACCGAGAGGGCCTGGAGGACGTTTCCTGACCGCAGAAGAGGTGGCACAGATGGAAGCTAGGGAAGGAAATCTTGGTGGCGCCACTGACGCAAAAGGTGAAGACGACGGTTTCACAAATGGAGCGGGAAGTGCTAAGCGGAAAGCAGACAACATGAGCGGCAGCGGCGCTAAGAACGACACGCCAACCAAGAAAGCCAAGTCAGATGAGGATGAGGACGAGGACGAGAATGAGGATGGATGATCCGCTGTCCAATCTTGATTCGATTCGTATTAGACCAGTCGTCACGACGAACGATGAAGACGATGCTGGCAAAGATGAGCATCGCATAGACTTGTGGCTTGGAATTATTTTCTTTTGTATGCATCTGAAAAGATGGCCAACGGAACAGACAGGGAGGAAGACTGGAACTCGGAATACCCTCGCGCAAGTGATCATTTCTCTGTTGATGATGTTACGCAGCGCTACTGGATCAGTCTGATTATTTCATCGAATAGGCAGGAAAGGAGGAGGAGTCATGCTCGCGCAACAGGCGTTTATGGGATGGAGTATACCCCTGTGCATCACAAAGTCGATTTCTCCGTCTGAACAAAGACGTATTTTGCCGGTGTATCAGTACCATCAATATAGGAGAACAGAATGAACAGACTCTGGAGTTTGACTGTGTCATGCTCTGAAGATAGATTAAGCCTCGTTGTCATCGTTGCTGTGAATCGAGCTTGGTGCTGATTCGAAGGTCTCGTTCAATGTCAGTGGTCGGACTTTCGCTCACACCTCCGAACTCCTCCGCATCGCATGGCACTTCGACCACCACTTCATGTGTATCTTCCACGAGGGTCCATTCAACGTCAAGAATGATCTGCCAAAGGTGCCTACGACAGCTGGCGAAGCGCAATGGCGCGTCCTCAGTAGAAAGCGCGCGGAACTTTTCACGCTCGACAGCGTTGCGATCACAAGCAGTATCCGCGCAGGAGACAACAGCAACGAATCCTCGCCCAAATGACAAGCCGGCGGCGACATCTACCTCTGCTGCTCAGCCCTTCAGCACACCTCTTACACCCTCACCGAAAAGTGACAAGCTAGATTTGCCAGTCAACACAAAGCAAAGCAAACAGCCAGCTCGGATTGCATCTAGTGTGCCAGCCGGAACTGTATTGAAAGGCCTCAATTTCATGAAGAACAAACAGGATCCTGTCGCGTTAGAAGACCACGAGTATCCTGCTTGGTTATGGACGGCGTTGGAGAAGAAGGCAGATGCGACTGGTACTCCAGGCAAGGACGCAGAGGGTGATCTCTTTTGTGCGTATTAACCATTACTCTTCCTCGAAGCATATGCTAACAGTTTTACAGCAAAATCTAAGAAGCAGCGCAGAATAGCCGCGAAGGCATTACGAAAACAACAACTCCTCAACCCCGAGTCTCTCGCGCCAAAGATACCATTGTATGAACAGAGCATAGATTTACCATTTGGAGATGGCACCGCGGAGGGCAATATGCAGGCGGGTGAGGCACGAGATGAATTGACGAAAGCTATGAGGCAAAAGAGGAGGAGCAAGATCAAGGAAGATAACTTCTTGAGGGAGATGAGATAGTTGTGAGGAGCTTGCACTTCTTTATAGATGCTATGCTGGAGCCGTTTAGAGCTCGCAGGCCCGTTGTACATTACATTGAATGCAAGAATTTGCACACCACCCGTCCCTACCGCGAGGGACCCTGGGAAGGAATGATGCTTCGTTGCGATTCCTCGATCTCATGGATTCGATCACCCAGAACCACCCATTACGCCGGTCTGGCCGAGTTTTCGACTGCGCAGTAGCAGCAGTAAAGCAGGCAGATCAGGTCGTAAACCTGTGCAGCCACGATTTCTCAAAACGTGCTTTCTCAACATGGAAGGCGAACCGAGTACCACCTCACCTCACCACCATCGCGAAATAAGTGCGTCGGCAAAGCTAGGATCGGAAATACAATTACTTTGGCCTACATCAAAACGCGACCAACTGATCTGATGATGGGAAGCACGACGAAGTGCACTGAGACGAGGAACGTACGAGTCCACGCACAAAAGAACCCCATTATTACGACATAAAAGTACAGCTCAATCCAACCACAAACGCCTTATGCAACTCAGCAGGATACCTCAACCTCCTTAACCTGTGCCTATGCTTGCGATGACACACTTGTGCCTCCTCTGTCCATTACGCTGCTGCTGGATGCTCTTCCTCCCTGATGCAAAACAAAAGAAACCGACACTATGAAAAACGCTGCACTGCATTATACCTACTCCTCTCGCACGCTTCATGCTGCTGCCGGACTGCCGTTGCCAACGGAGAAAAGAGAGGGGAGATTCAACATACCATGAAAGACCTGACGGATTAGGCCAAGGGGCGACCACATCTTCTGCTGCATTCCGTTTGCAGTTGCGACAGTCCTCAATGTGCTGTGTGCACTTGCGTCAGGTGAAGATAATGTCACAAACGACTCCTGTGGAGGACTGGACGTTGAGTCTTGCTCTTGGCCGGGTTTCCTGCTGTTCTGGAGATTCTCGAACTCCTTTAGCATTCAAGTCCGTCAATGCTGCATGATATGGGGGCAAGATCTTACCGCTCATTGTTGTGTTGTTTCCGAAGGATGGGGTGGAGACCACTTTAATCTGGTGCACCTCGCGTAGTTCTGCAAGCAAGGCAGCATCTTTGATCTGGTCTTTGTTGATGAGATGCCTCGGTACATCTTTGCAAGCAGTATAAAAGCTTTCCTCGAGGTCACTGTGGCCGAGCTTCATGTCAAGGAACTTGTGACAATACAGCCTGCATCTGAGACTCCTGCTTTGGTCAGCTAGAGGCTTTTGTGCGGAAAGCATCACAACCTACGTTATATAATTTGGATGAGCACTGGCTTGCGGGTGAGCTCGAGCTCTTTCATATATGAAACAAGCCCTTTTGTAGCTTTGTTCGAGGCGCTCATATTTGGACTTGCTGTGGAGAAGTCCGTTGAAAAGGACTTGAAGGAGCTGGACTTCCTGCTCCTCGCGCTTTGCTTGCGATACATTGGCTCCGTAAGTGTCGCAGAGCCCTGGCATCACGTGAGGATCAACGGAGGGTAATGTCGTTGGATCATCGCCAAATGCCAGCGCGAGACGCCGTGGGGTTCGCTTTTCTTGCCAATCTGCAATCATTTGTGTCCGCACTGGCAAGTCTCGAATCCACCAGTCATCATCTGTCAAATGGTGGTCAGAGTACTCTCTGGTGAATGGAACGTCGTCCTGGCACCACTCAGGCTGCTTCATCTCACAGGAAGGGATGGGATACCATGACTGAGCTGGCGGATCGCAAAACTTGACCTGCTTGCCGCGACGCTTTGCGGGCATTGCAACAACGTTCTGCTGGACTAGTGTGGCCGCTGCCGGCATTGTGGACGCTTCGATGGCCTCGTTTAGCAAATCTGGAGTGATGTTGTCGACGATTTGCATTTGAAAGTCCTTGATCATCTCAGGCGTTGACAGTGCATTGAGCGCGTCATGTGCTATAACGATGCTGAAGCACATGGTGTGCGTGGACTCATCGTACTCGTGCATATGATAAGATTGTCCTCCCTACAAAGCGTCAGCGAGGATCCTGAATGGCGATGGATGACAGCTTACGGCTCGCGACATCTTTTCCTTCATCATGGTCAAACGTCCGCGGCACTGGGTAGAACTGCCTTGAAAGACGACATCGATGTCGCGCAATTGGCGACCACGAAGGTGCTTCATCTGCAGGAGACTGAAGTCAGCAAATGTCTTTACATCGAGTCGCTTTGACGTCGTGAAGCTCACCCATCGCGTGCGCGCCTGCGGAAGGACTTTGGCGAGCTTTGGGGCGGCTGGCCACTGCGTGACTCTATCTCTTGGAAGCGGCCCTTTTCCAGAGAGCGTCTTTGGTTTCTCCACCCTTGGTTCATAAATGATTGCATTGCGCTCTGCTGGTGTGGTTTCGTTGAAGACAATCTCGCTGACATGAAAAGCGGAGCGATAATTGCTGTCAATGATGCGATGATAAAGCATTGTCTTTTCCATTTCATACGCCTGTTTGCTCGCCGTGCTCTTAGGCGGGCGCATTTGCATTGAAGTCATCTTAAGGACCAGCCAGCAGTACTCGCCAGCGGTCGAGGGTGCGGTGCCGTGGGGTCAATCCGAAGATGGCGAAGAAGAGCTGTTGTTACAATGGAAAAAGCGACTGTGTATGACAGAGTGTAGCGTGCTGGTTAAGCTGCTGCGAGAAGAAAATGCTGTGGTGAAGGTGAGGGCGCCGATGAAAGTGAAGTTGTGAATGCTATGTTTGTGGCGCGTGATCTGTTTACACATGCACGAGTTAACGGTCGAAGTACAAACGAGGAAGGAGCGGCTTCATTGACAATCTTGCATGTGAACGTATCTTTCCATCTGGCGTATGTCGAGTTCCGCTTCGATCACACTTCGACGGCACCAATCATTGACCAAGGCCTTCATATGCTTGTCGACTTCATCCACAGAGCTGTGCTGGAGCAGCAGATATAGCTGCGACGGCGGCAACCGCAGCCGTGACAACCAAGGACAGCTTTGTCTTTCGAGGACTTCTAGCAGCACGCAGCAGAGCAACGAGTATGACACAGTTCTGATCAGGTTCATTGCTCACTTCACTTTTGGCACTAAATCAACGTCAAGCCATGCGCTGTGGGCCCTCTAAATGGCTCGACCAGAATAACTGTCTCCGAGTGTGACTTTACTGATTCATTGAACGTGCTACTGAAGCATAACTCGCCCTTCGAGTGATCTATCTGACCTTGCGATCAAGTGCTGTCCAACCTTTCATACGTACGAAAGTACTCAATCGCCAATGCCATGCAGCCGAAAGCAAATTGTGGGTATCCCTTTAAACACATACAAAGACCCCCCAAGAATTGATCTGATGAAGTGAAGCTGAGTTGTTTACGCCTGGTAGATTGGAGACCAAGCGACACGAAACGCCGCTTACAACATCCAGAAGCCAAGGAAGACGCTCAGCAGAGACACTATGGTCAAAACGCTGTGCATGGCTGCGTCTCCAGTCGAAGACTCAGGCGAAGAAGTTGGACCAGAGGCAGATCCTGAACCACTGCCGGCAGTACCACTAATACCAGCGGATTGGTTGGGGACCTGCGTTGGCGCGGCACCTGTGCCAGTCTGAAGCCCAGAGTTCAGCGCGGAGATCGATGCACTGTTAGTGCTGTATGCGGATCCCGTCACTGTAGAGCTGACAGACTTGTCGGTTTGGGCGATGTTCTCGACTGAATGAGAGGATGTTGGGGCAACTGTGGCGGTAGCCTTTGCAGTGTCCGAAGTAGTTGCCGATCCGGTAGCACTAGCAGATGCAGTGGCACTTGAGGTGTCGGCGCTGCAGCTGTCGCCCGTGCTGATAATGTCGATGCTCTCATAAGATCCAGATCTGTCGCCGTATTTGTACGAGCAGGCGGGGTTGTAGTTCGTGATTTCGACCTTCTTGACGTACATGTTGAATGGTCCCTGAGAGAAGTCCGTCTTACCGCCGGCCCACTCGACCGTCCCCTCGTTTGCGGAAGCACCACCTGCCCAGTTGCCAAGCTTGAGCTGCATTGGAGTCTGTGGATAATTCTTTCCGTAGACGGCGAGTGGGTCGCTATACTTCAGTGTCCGAACGACACTGCCGTCAATGAGGAAGTCGAGCTTGTCCTTGGTCCAGTCAACCGAATACGTGTGCCATGTGTTCTGGACGTCGCTGACTTCGTGGTAGATGACACGGTCATAGCTGGTCGTGTTTCCCTTGCCGTACTGATGACTTGTTAGCGTCGTTCGCATTGATCTCCACGAGAAGGGACTTACAAAGTTAGATTGCACATGGCCGTTGTCTCCACCGATAAATTCCCAGTCGATCTCATCCAGGTCATCACTCTCGAGGACGATAGAGCTGACGATACCAGTGCCGGCAGCTGCCTTCATCGTAACATCAACTCTGCCAAAGAAGATGTAGAAGTCCGTCTGAATGGTGGGAGCTTGTCCCGACTTCTCAATGGTGAAGACTGCACCATTGTCACCGTACTCGACTGTTGTGTAGGCAGCGCCACTCCAACTGGCGTTAGCGCTGGCGCCCTGAGTGAAGTCGGCAGTGTACGAGCTTGATGGTAGACCGGTGTCGGCTGGACAAGTCGTGTTGGTCGGATCGCAGTCAGTGAAAGTCTGCGCCAGAGCAATCGGCAATGAAGCTGCAGCAAAAGCTGCCGCCGTGTTCGAGAAGCGCATGTCGATTAGATGCTAAGTTGATTGCTGGTATCTGTGTTGGTGTGATTTCCGATTGAAGGGAATCAAAGCCGAAGTCGAGGTTGAAGTTGTGAAGCGAGCGCTGTTTGCTAGCTAGCGAGTGATGCTGTTTCGGTCAATCAACGCACGTGGCAGAATTTGCTCTGGAATGTGAGAGATTGTCCTGGGGATCGCAAACAGTGAAGAGACGCACAAGCGATTGATGAATCGAAGCAAGAATGAATGGGATGAATGATCCACGTCACACTTTATCGAACGCGTACGCAAGCGCGATCTTTTGTATGCTCTCCAGATGCGCTCAGCCACATGCTGTAGTTGATACAGGGACTGCACCGCGAGACGGCGTTGCCGTGCGTACCTGCATCCGGTTCCTAGTGAGTTCGTTAACACAAACACCTGATTTGTTGAACATATGTCCTGTTCAGGAACAGTGCGATCTGTCTGGTGGAGAGGATTCGTCAGTACGAGGTCAAAAGGCCGCGTGCGTCAGACCAAGTAGTGCCGTGCGCCGAAGCGCCCATACAATCCTCCTTTTTCGCTCACGTCGCAGGCTGGTGTCAGCATCAGCTCCCATCTTCACAGCGATACCATAGCCGTGAGAGCGTTTGTAAATGCAACTTTGTCGAGATTGGTCGTGGTGAAACTCTCCGAAACGTGCTGAGAAGATTGTCTCCACGGGTATGAGCTTTTCGCAAGCTGAGTGGATCGAGATCGAGAATAGTGCAACATTTGCCCAGGCCTTCAGCTTGGTTGCTGAAACCATCTTTGGCGTCCCAGCCGTGCTGCCCGTATCCGTGTCCTGATCGTCAAGAGGACTTCAGCAAGTGTGGTCCTCCCTTTCTGCGGGCCAAGGAACCGCTGTCGGCTTCTCTCGGCAGCAGCGTGATCGGTCACCGAGAGACGGGCTTGGCCTGAACCTAAAGGATACTACGTCGGTTCTATTTATGAAGCGGCAAAAAGTTCGATACCACCTCGTGAGAGGATGTCATGAGACCTGTGATGGAGCGGCTCAAGACAGTGACGATGGTGAAGCGAGATGGCCTAAACCGACAGCACCAGCTGAATCGATCGCGGTGTATTTACGAATACTGTAAATCTCCGCCACCGAGGCTGAGCCTGAATCGAAGTTCCAGGTGTGTCAAGGCTGCGCTCATAGCCTCGCCCATCGCAATGAAATCTGCCAATACATGCTGGTATCCTAGGAGTCAAAAGCGCAAAATCGTCGTAGCATTCCTCAATGCAACTTCGCTGGAGGGAATACTTTCTCAGCCAACTCTCCAGCTCCCTGCAATAAACAGGAAGCAGTCCTTCCGATACAAGAGCCATTACCATCTGCTTTAGGCTTTTTGCTTCACAAACAGGTCTCGGGCTTCGTAGAAGCCTTCCATACGCCACCGCCAACTTTCAAGATACGGTCTCAAGTCCGTATAGACCTGCAGACAGAAATTGCCAAGATCAGCAAGTGTTCACGTTTCAAACAGTCAAATGTATGATATTGTGTGTATCTTACTGGCTCCCACCACTTTTCGTGCAGAGTGGCTACTCCGCCTTGCAAATCTTGCACAGACGGGTAGTGCATGTTCCATTTTGTGTCTAGGTGTACCCAGGGCATGTTGCCATTGGGCCTGTGTGCGTAGTTGAGCAGATTTTGTTCCGGCAGCTCGGGTTCGAATCGGCCGGGCGTGTCCGTGAGCGAAATGTAGTATGCTAGTAGCTCGACACTTGGCTCAAATACAAAGAAGCCTGATCAAAGCGTGTGAGATGGCATCTTATCGAGGTGCTTGCGACCACAGAAATCTTACCTGCGTTCAAGTAGTTGAAATTGGGATAATCGTGTGCGTCTTGAGAAGGAGGGTAGTGATGTACCTGTCGATAGCACAGAGTCAGCGAGGTCAGTAGCTACTGGGTTCCTCTTCACTTGTACCGTCATCATTTCAGGCACGCCTGCGAAGACATATTGGCGAGGCTGCTGTGCTTCGTCTTCACGTAGAGCACTCTCTTTTGTGCCCGTCTGCTTAGTGCTCACTGCCGGATCATCAAAGACGTCGTCAATGTTCCGTGTGAGAACAGTATCGCCGTCAAGAAAACATATTCGCTCAAATTGCGTGAGCTCCCAAAGTCGAAGCTTCGTGAGGACGGCTTGCCATGTCGAGATCTCTGTTTTAATCCACTTTGGATCAACGGGCTCGGCTTCCCATATGATGGCGCCATCCCGACGCAATCGCTCTCTCTTCGCATCAGACACGCCCTCATTTACTAGGACAATAAAGGGAATCTTGCTGCGCGTTCTCGTTTCACGTGCATGTAGTATTTGATAGGCGAGAATCCGTGTGGCTACGAAGTATTTGTCCCGGTTGATGTTCTCGTCATCTCGTTCACCGGCACTGCTTGCTAGAAATGTCGCGTAGGCATGTTTGGATGTTGTCTTTGCCAGCTGCGCTGCGTTGATGTTCGCTGCCGGCCGAATGGATTGAGGTATGTGCTCTGTCACGTCGTGGATAAAGGCGTCCCTTGGGTCCCGATAATCTTGTGGTAGAGGTATGACAGCCACAAAGAACACCAGAGTGAATACGGTCAAGACCAGATAGGCGCAATTCCATCGTCGTCGACCGCTTCTATGGCTCATCGAGGATGGACTACGCAAATGGCCCATCATCTCGTGAACGATGAATGTAGCGGGGGAAAAATAAGGGAATCGAAATCATTGAACAGTTGAAGATAGATGCAGGCTCAGCTATAGCCAGACTGCAAATACGGCTGCCACATACCTCTGCAGGTACGATCTCACAAGCACTAGACCGTTCCATTAAAGACGCCGCATGCTTGATGAGTGCGACAGGGCAGGTCTTAGCTGATATTGCCATGGCTGCTGCGCGAACGGAGGATGGTTCAAGAACTGCAAAAAATCTGCTCCAAGGTGCGAAGGCGTCGGAATGGTAGCACCAAGCACGCCAGATGCAAGGTCAGCGAGCCAGCAGGAATGCACCTTGCGTGGAATCCATGTAAATGGTTGGCCAGGGAAGACACGACGTTGCAGAGCCGTGGGCAAGTCCACTGCTGTGCAATGATGAACATACCGCTCCATGCCGAAGGCGATAAGCGTCCAGGAGGCTGTACATTCTTGTCAGCGTGTTGAGGCCGTGCCAAGGGTGTCGTTGTCTCTCGTGACACTGCAGAGCCTCGCGACGCTCAGTAATCGCACAGTCTCTTCTGGAAATTGCCCGGCAACGTGAGAGGTGCATATTGGGCCTGGGGACGCAGAGGGGAGCAGCAGAAGTTGTCAGGAGCCGAAGATGTCTTCCCGCTCGGCTGACTAATGCAACCTTCCAAGGGTAGAGGGCAACTCTTGGCCGAGGTGGCCGACCTCTCCTCGCTGCAGCTCGTCACCGAGATGATGGAGTCTCGCGCAATTCAAGCTGTGAGCTTATGCGCTGTCGAGTGGCCCCGCTCCAATGGGGTAATCGAGGCCGCTGCGACCGCAAATGGTAGGAGCATTGCCCTGAGAGAAAGGAGCAAGTTGTGACCTAAGGTAAGTGCCAACAAGAGTGAGAGTGCTTGTTGCCTTCATTGCTTTGAAATCTACTTGACAACAGGAGCATACAAATACGTCCGCTGTCTGCATGATCGCAACAGCAAAGCTACGCCTCGATCTTGTGCTTCAGTCTCGAATGTGGACATTCTGTACATTCATGCCCCAGATGCGAACACAGATCTTGAGGAGACGCTCTCTGCCATCAACGAGGTCTACAAGTCTGGCTTCTTCAAACGGTTTGGACTGTCCAACTACCAGGCCGAGGATGTCCAAAAGGTATACGACCATTGCAAAGCGAAAGGATACCCACTGCCTCAGGTGTATCAAGGAAACTATTCTGCAGTTGCGAGGAAGCAAGAACAGCTTCTCTTTCCCACTTTGCGCAAGCTCAACATGAGTTTTTACGCGTACTCACCTCTCGCGGGCGGCTTCCTCGTGAAGTCGAAAGAGCAGATCGCTAGTGGTGCAGGCAGATTCAATACTGGGACCGCGCTCTCGAACATGTATACGACGATGTATGGGAAGCAGTCATATTTGGATGCTCTTGACCAATGGGCGAGCATCGCCAACGACGAGGGCGTGACGAAGGCTGATCTAGCATATCGCTGGGTGCGGTACTCGAGTCCATTGAAGGCCGAGCACGGAGATGCCATAATAATTGGAGCGAGCAAAGTGGAGCAGCTGAAGGAGACACTATCGTCTATCAATTCCGGGCCTCTAAGTGGCAATGCGGTGAAGCGCATCGACCAGGTATGGGAGACGATCAAGCACGAAGCGCCGCTGGACAACTTTCATCTGTGAGGATCTTGTCAATACACCACTCAGCCAGATACTTCGGGAGCTAGGGCACAAGTCCGAAAGAATTCCTGGGCTGCCAGGCTTCTAACTGAGCGACCGAAATACGGTGGTTCAGAACCACTGGCAGAACAGATGATAGACGAGATGGCAAGTACCTAGCTCTGTATTGACATGTATCCGAATCAACTACTTGCGTCCAACGGCGACAAGTGCGGTACCTGTCATCCTTCCAGGCTCACTCGGGGAAGCCTCCTTGATCATCTCCCTAAAGGTCTGTTTGAGCTGCTTCTTTTCGTCCTCAGACCAAGTCTTGGTCGTATTCGCTATGTGGGGCATCTTTTCAGACAGTAACTCAACCAATGCATCGTGCGAGTCAACTAATGTCGTAGGGATCAGTAAGAGTCTGAGGATCAAAGGCCCCCTCAAAGGTGAGGAGTGGACCATGCTCTTCGATTGAACTTACAAGTCATGTCCACGTGAACCTCGACAGAATCAATATCTCTGAAGTTCGCCTTCTTGAGCTCTTCAGCAATACCTTCCGCAGACTTCCATTCCTCGGGTATTTCGATCGTCTTGGCATCTGGACGGACTGCCGTCACGCCATTGTTAGATATGGCCATCCATTGCGATTCCTTCCACGAAGAAAGACCAAGGACACCGTTGGGCTTCAGAATACGATGCGACTCTGTGAGGCATTTCATGGGATCGGCCTGGTTCACTTTGTCAATGGCGAAGTATTGAGAATGTCTGAGGATATGCTGACCGTCATAAAGTAAACCCAGCCTGCGGTGATGTGTGATTGCGATTCGTCTGGAACACCCTTCAAGTCCATCGCGTCTTGTACAGATAATTCAAGCCGCGACCAAGCACCTTTCGGATCTACCTTCATCTCCTCCTCCTTTGTCTTCTTAAGCTGATCGATCATATGGCTCGAGAAGTCACTTGCTGTGAGGCTGGCTGAGCTGGGAATTTGGTAATCCTGAATGATTCGAGATACAATCGCGCCTGGACCGCAACCATTGTCGTGAATACTCGTTGCTTCAGAGAACGGCTGGAGTGCGTTGACTTTTTCGAGGATAACTGCTATCGGCCTGTGGCTGACACCCACCGTAAGTTGTTTGTAGATCTTTGCCATCGCATCCCAATCATCTCCCTTGGCTATCATATCATCAGTAGATTGCTCGACAGAATTGAAGCGCCAGTCTCACTGTCTCCGATGTTACCCATCTTGATTGCTCGTTGCTTTAGTTGCGTTTGCAGTTGTGGTCGTTATGTGATTGGTATATCAGAAAATGTGTAGCAGCAATCCTTGTGGTCTGCGATCAGTGGGCTACGGCTATCTTATAGTACTTCGTGTAGGCATCAGGCACATCAATGGGTCGCTTACTTGTGTGTGGTCGGCGGAAGGATTCGCAGAGTTTCCGGAGACTTTTCACATGTTCAGGAACGTTGCATGCCCCACTTTTGTTGAAGGGCTTTGGTGAGCCAGTGTGAGCCTTAGTTGGCTCACTTATTCGAATATTACTTAGAAGACTCGTTTACATTGCCCTTGTGATCATGCCTCCTTTTTGACATTGCCGTTAGTGTCATTGGCAGCAGTTCCATCGCTCTCGTCGCCTTCGCCACCACCCTTACTCTCTTCATCGCGGCGCTTGTCTTGTTCAATATCTGGAGCCGGTGCAAATTTGGATTTTGCGCGGATCTGCTTGCCCTTGAAGTAGAAGACAAAGGGCATTGGTATGAAGAGAGCAGATAAGCAGCCAAGTAAGGTCATGCCCCAATTGACGCCGATGCCTTCGTACATGTAGTAAGCAAAGAGAGGGAAAACAGCACCACAGATTGAACGCATGATGGTGTTGGCTGCAATGGCCGAGGCTGCAAACATCAGATATGCATCGATGATGTAGTTCAAGCACTGTAAGAAGACAGTGAAGATGCCGAAACCCAGTGCTAGACCAGCAAGCGTCGGTACGATCCACGGTATGCTTGCAGTGTACCTGTTAGACAAACGTTAGTTCTGTATCTCAATAGTAATGAACTTTCAACATTACCCAGTCCAGCCAAACCAAAAAAGACCAATGGTGAAGGACACTGTGCCTAGCATCATGATTGGGACTCGCCACTCTGGCACCGGGATATTGTTGTTCGCCTTAAGTTTCTTGGTATAGCCAGGAGCGTCGAAAAGGACCACCGCAATACCAATGCAAACGCCGACGATCATTCCGAAGTATGGCAGCCCATTCACGCCAGGCCCGAAGCCATGGATCTGTCCAAAGACGATGCCGAATGCTGTCAAGGACAGGTATAGCAACCCGTACAAAAAGCTCATATATATTGTAATAAGAAGGACGATTGGTTCTGTGAACAGGATGCGAAGAGGCCTCATCAAATTTTTCGACGCAAGTTCTTTCAGGTCGACTTCGACTTCTTCTTGCTTCGCATGAATGCCCCAATTTCGTGTTAAACGTCGAAGTTCAGATGCTTTGCTGACCAGGATGACAGGTCCATAAGTCTCGTCCTGGAAGAAAAGAGCCGCTGTTCCAGCGGCAAAGCCCATGAAAGCAGGAATGTACGCGACCCATCTCCAACCTAGATATGAGCTTGCGATGAATCCTCCGATGAAAGGGGCCATGAGTGGACCGTTGATGATAGTTCCAGAGAAGATGCAGACAGCTATACCACGATACTGGTTGCTATACATGTCTGCGAACACAGCAGCAGTAATAGCAAGTGGAGCGCTTCCGAAGAATCCAGCAAAGAAACGGCAGATGATGAGGGTCTGATAGTCCTTCGCCACCGCAACGCCAATGTTGAAAATGCCAAAGGAAATCGCTGCGAAGACGATAGGAAGTCGTCTTCCGTACAGCTCTGACATGGGAGCGAATACAATCGGTCCAACAGCATAACCAAGGACGAATAGAGACGTTGCAAGCGTGACAACCTCACGACCTTTGTGGAATTCTCGCTCGACGTACGCAGCTGCGGGTGAGAAGATCGAAGATGCGAACGTGGCCGCCAGCGAATCGAAGATGAGAATCGCTGTAATGATCATCTTCTTCTTGGTTGGCCAATTCATAGCGTGTCGAGGGTCGTCGTGGCCATCGAACTCGACAACATACTCTTCTCGTTCAGGCAAAGGCGGCGGATACGGCTTCTTTCCTCCAAAGCTCGGCAGATCAATTCCCGCATCAGCTGGCGCTTTTCTTGAACCGACTGTTTGGGAATGTTGTAGTCGATGCTCGGACATGCGTTGGATGGCTGTGGGGTGTCGGTCAAGGTAATGCATAAACTCATCTTCGATTCTGGTTGACGTCCTGGTTGCCACAGACGGTCTATGAGAGGTGGAATAGCTGGTGTTACGATCCGGGATGGACGAAGTGCTTGAGGAGCTGATTGAGCCTTCTCGTTCTTCCTCTTCTACTGCTTCACTTCTCGATTGCTGTGTATTAGTCCTCCTGGATTGCTGTCGAGAAGCTCGCCGAGATGCGTCGCGTGTGTGAGCCTCAGTATACGCGGCATCGAATTGACGATTCGGGTCTACACCATGCGTCAATACTAGATCTGCCATGCGCGAGGTTAAGAAACCTTACCATAGTCACGAAATCTCTCTGGATCTGCGTCACGTTCGGCGTAGACGATGTCCGCATCTTCTACATTCATTTTTGCTGTCTATTGGTCCAATGGCTTCAATGTCAAAATCCGTTGAACAAGAGCCCAGCTTTGTTCGACGCCGTAGACAGCTTCGTCAATAGAGTGAAGTCGCACAGATCTGAGGGTGCGAGCTATGCCCGCCTCTCGATAGCTTATAAAGGAAAAGGCTGCTTACTTTGCATCCAGTACCGTTTGCCAGCGCTCCTTTCAGCGCTATCACAGCTCAAATTGAGTTTTGCACCAGAGACAACTCCTACGTCACGAACGAATCCGCTTTACGGAACATGCGGATTTTTGTACACAGCGAGGCCGAGTGCAGTATAGTGTACGCAGCGAACAGTGTTGGGATCTCTCTGGAGGAGAGGACTTTTCGGTCGCCGTGAACACGGACTTTTTGCTGGTGGGGCTGTTGTCGAAATCATTGTACGCAAGGATGATGCTGTTTCCTTGCGGAGAGGCGAGCATGGCATTTGCACCCTTTGATATCGGTCCAACTCTCGGTCGGCCAGTATGCTGAACTGGCAAGTGTGCTTTGAAGTCCAACAGGATGGAACTCAACTTGCATCGTGCATTGCGTTGCTTTTGCACGCGGCACCTCGTGGACGGTAGACTCCTGCTCGTCATGCAGGCAAGCGGCGCTAGCATTTGTTGACGCGAGCTCAGGTCTTCCTCTTTGCCCACTCGGAAACCAGGCTTTCGGCACTGCGCACTTTGAGCAACTGCAGGAACTTCTCAGACTAGTTGGCCGGTCTACGTTGTCGATAGATGGCGAAATATTGTCGTCCATGGAGATGGCATGGTACGTTCTGCGGCTGGACACGTCTCCACGAAAGCCATGCATGCATGCATGCTGACAAGCTCATTGGCTGAACACGCGAAGAACGCCAGGCTTCGATTAGCAAGACCTTCGTCAGCTTCCTTACCAACCTGGACTTTTGAAAGTGCAGCGACACGCAAGATGCAAGGCTAAGGTCAAGGGCCAGAGAAGCATAACATAATTGCCGCTGGCATTTACTCAGATCTTAGCACGAATCGAGCATCAAACCACGTGCTCGGATGAGAGTCATCTACTCCTCTCTGGAATGGTTCCGCGCGTGCACATGTCGAGCCAACAATTCTTTCGATAGCACTTTTGGGCTATTTGAGGGCGTGACAAAACTGTGGCGGTGAGTAATTGAATCCCACGTGCCTTTGATGTGCCATAGAGCTATGAGACAGAATGTACAGCTCTATCTAGAATTACAGATTTCATTACATTGGAAACGTGGGCTATTAATCATAATAGCAAGCGTCAGGCTTATGAACACAGACCTAAATGCCACCAAGCGCGAAGTTAGCAAAGATGTCTCGATGATGAGCACGTGGCTTGATAGGGAAAAGACGCACCTTGCCGCTCTTGTTGGATTTCAGAACAATCTTCGGATCATCGTCAGAAGCCTTGACTGACTTGCCATCGACGGTCTTGTCCTTCTTCAGGATCTCAGTCACCTCACCATCAACCCAGCCAGGCATAGCTTTCCAGTGGATCTGCTGGCCCTCCTTCGGAAGTCTGTCCTTCGAGCCTTGCTTTCCAGGTTCCTGAGCGTCCATATGCTTCGATCCTACTGTTCCATTCGACTTGCCTTGGCCAGAGTTGTCCTTTTGCTTCTTGGATGAACCATTGGACTGCTTACCCTTACGCTTCTGGCCGGCCTTGGCTTCCTCGCCATCGTCTTTCTGATCTTCGTCGTCCTGAGCTTCTTCGTCTTCGCCCTCGTCGTTCTCGCCATCTTGGTCCTGCTCGGCTTCGCCATCATCTTCGAACTCTTCATCGTCCTCGTTATCTTGAGCAGCAGCATCATCTTCTTCTTGCTTGTTGCTTCTCTTGCCATTGGACTTGTTACCATTGGACTGCTTTCCTCCGGAATTCTTACTCGCATTCTTGCGGCTTTCTTTGGCCTTGTCTGTGTTCTCGACATGTTGCTTCCCTTCTTTAGACTCCTCCTGCTTCTTTTGATCGGTCTCTTCCTTCTCCTTCTCGCTCATTTGCTCCCATGCTTTCTTGGGCAGGTATCTCTTCTCTGTACCATCCTCCTTCTTCGCATTGCCGCTACCCTCCTTGGTCTGCCATTCCTCATCACCCCAATTCGAGAGGTTCTGCTGAGATTCGTCCTTTTGGTCCTTATCTTGATTATAATCTCCACCACGTTTCTTATACTCCTTCGCCATCATTTGGGCCTGTTGAGAAAGGGTTAAAGCTGCCTATAATTCAAAATGGACTCGACCTACCTTTCTTGCTGACCATTGTCCAGGAGCACCACCCTTGTCACTTTCTTTGATTTCTTCCTTCACTTGGTCGCGGAGCTCGGGATCGGTATACTTGTCTTTGGGAGGCATGGCGACGGAGCGTCCAAACAGTAACAATGAACAACGATACGATAGTGCGAATGTTAAGGTCAGGCTTGCGAGCGGAGACTATACCATCACACTTCTAATGCATCAACCACATTATTTGGGAGCGGATTCGCATCTCCCAGCCAGCTCGTCATTGACTTGATGACCACGACATTATTTTGATGCGTCGGGGTGACATCACGAAAAGTGCTTGGGAGAGCCAAAGAGCTCAGCAGGAGATCGATCTTCGGTCCCTGGATCCGATCTGAAGTCAAGGCCAAGAGCAGTATAGCGCGAGATCTGTGTTCAGGATGCCCTTGCAGTAGCCAAACCTTCTCCAGATTTACGATTTTGTTCTTCAGGTATGATTCTTGCTCAGACTCTTGTATTTCTCCTCATTACGAATATCAGCCGGCCAGAGATGATGGCATGGAATGGCACGACCTGAAAGAAGCTATCAGAGCTCTGGTCATAAGCCGAGGCTTTTCTGAAACTATATGCGCATGAGCATTCCTCGCTTCTGCAAAGACTCTCGTGCCGTGCACATGGCACAAGCTGTCTTGTCGCGCACTGATCTCCTCAGCTGATAAAGATAGTAGATGTTCTTTGTGTCACGAGCATGAATGTAGGCAAAGACAGATTGTCGCCGGAAACGGACAAAAGAGCATGAGATGCACATCTGCATTTCTCGTCCTGCCTGCTACATTCCGTTCCAGTTCGAAGTTTGCAAGGTCTGCAAACGGACGGCATGGAGATCCTACCACTGGATTTCGTCAGCGTCGCAAAAGAATGCAATCATTTGCAGCAGGCGGAGAATGACGAGCGGACACCTTCGACAGAGGTTGAGAGAGCTTGTAAAGCGGCAGAAGGCCCGGCAGCGAGAGAGGCAAGAACCGACAAGATGTTCATCGACGAGATAACCGACGCGGCTGAAGATATTTGGAGTCGACTGTCGTCCGTAATGAAGAGCAAAGTGCGAGAAGCATGTCAAGAAGTGCTTCGTCGAACAGATGACCATTCCTCTCGCCAGCAAGACGATTTCAGTTTCGACTACGACGATGATGCTCGTTTCCTCGACTAGATAGCCGATTCGGATACGTCTAACTCCTCGATCGGTTCATAATTGCCCTTACTTCGAAACATTCGATATCGCGGTCTCCATCAGGACCTTGTCATACTGTTGATGAAGCCACTGTATCCAGGTGCTCATGGGACCTTGCTGAGGCACTTTACTCTCTTTATCTGGCTGGGCAAGTCCATTGTAAAATATACTCTTCAGACCAAATTCGGCAACACCTTCGTCTTTCTTGACCTCTGCCGTCATTTCAAATAGACCATCGGACGCCCGCACATCCTGTATTCTTGGAGAGTCGCCGCATCGCACGATAATGCTCGAGGGAGTTTTGGAAATGACCTCAAAGTGGTCTGTAATCTTGGTACCGATTTCGTAGGTATTGGACTGGAGGTCCTTGGTATCCCAAAGATGGTCTTGAGTGATGGGGTCTGCTCGGTACTTTTTCTCGAGGAAGCGGCGTTGGTAGGCGAAGCCTTTAGTACATACCATGATCAGCATACAAACTACTACGAAAATGAGGTCCTCTTACCGAGACCAGACCAAACACCAGCACAGAATGATTCCACCAGCTTTCCTTCCTTCTCTAACAGCTCAGGCTTTATCTGTGTCAATGGGACTCTCCGTACCGCCAAGTCCTGCGTTACGGGTGCATTATTCGGGTTGTATCGTGCGTAGAAAGTCGAGTTGAAAAGGTAATCGGTCGGCGGCACATCGACAATCTTGGTCTTGCGCGTCCAGAAAACATAACCAGCAGTTGCGCCTAGCGTGGTCCAGCCAGTTGCGGCGAAAGCGGCCTTGAAGATGCCCATTGCTTTTGCGCCTGCGGCAATGGGCTCGAGCATACGCGGGTGTGGTGGTTTTATTGGACTGGCGCGAGGCAATGTTGGGAATGTTGAAGTTGCGGTTGGAGCTGTATGCAGCTTGCCTGTGCTCCCAGTGCTCGTCGGCTTCGGTGGAATTGCACGCGGGCTTTGGAGCTTTTGACGGAGCGGCGTCGTCGGCTGCTTGTCTATTGCCTTGCCCTGGCGACTAAACCGAGCCCCAGCTAACCGATCGAGCCCCAGCATAACCCGACCCCCGCATCAAATTTTGACACTCTCTACTCAAGTCGTATTCAACAGCTTCACTCTGAACAACGCCTCGAAGGACACTCCTTCTCTTTTTAAAAAGGGAGGAGCGACGTGCCGGCGCAGGAGACTTGCCCTCCGAAGCGTCGCCGGCACTCGAGCGGGCCGCGAGGCCTTCGTGAAGGTGAATCCGAAGGATGAACCTGAGCGCCCTTCAAAAAGGCCAGCTAAAGTTTGCTTGAGAATTGATGAGAGCTGGGGCTCGGGCGATTAGCTGGGGCTCGGTTTAGTCACGAGGTTGCCTTGCGACCTTCCGCGGCTTTCGATCGTTGAGACATTGTACCAAAATCAAGTCGCACTTTTTAAATCAATACTGTTGCTGGATCGATCATTGTATCTACAAAGACGCGTATAAGAGCTATATACATCAAGATCCGCTCGTCTGTGAGTCAGTCCGACGCGTTCGTTTCGTGTCTGCCAGGGAGCATAAAATGGTCACAGCACGACACATAACCTGCTTTCACCTGGATTCAACAAGGCATCCATGTCGGTGCTGCTCTCGAAACGATCTGCTCTCGACCTCATGCGCTTCGCCTGGAAAGCATTTTCTAGCTTCTCGCAGCAGTGCATTTCATCCGGACTTGACACCAAGCACTCTATTACGCTCTAGCATCGTTCATGAATCCTTGGCGGTGGCTCGCAATCGCTCGAGCACATATTCTCCAGCTCTGATTGGGGGATATTTCGATGGATTGTCTGGCGTAACACAGCTTGGAAGCGTCTTCAATCATCAGTAAAGCTCCCAGCACTGACAAACCACTCCGGAGACACTCACCTCGACCATTTGATCATAGTTGATCGAAAAGAAGAATGGAACCGAGTACCTTTCGTCTTTGGTTCTGTTCACGACCCTGTGCACCGTTGATTTATAGACCCCTAGTCGTGGATAAATCTCAGCAAGTGCCTCAGTGCATTGGCTGCTGAGTCAACTTACCGTTCGTCCATCGCATCATGAAGTCCGCAACGTTGATGATAAAGCTGCCATCGACAACAGGCGCTGGTACCCAGACATTCTCTGGACTCAAAATTTCAAGACCAGATGCAGTGGAGCATAGCAAGATCCTGAAGCGCATATGTTGTCAGCCACGAGATGTTTCTCTTGCAACATGTTCATTGATGCTGTTCTTCCTCCAATCAACTCACGTGAAACACTCGTAGTCCGAGTGGGCTCCTAGGCCAATCTCTTTATCTTTCTGTACCTGCAAAACGATCACTCGAAGATCAGCAGCTGTCTCGATAATGGGATACTTTCGAATTGTTGCTCTCTTACCGGGTCCAAAGGCTTAGGGTCTTTGCTCGCCGGATAGTAAAGAAGTCTAGCAATTCCACCCGGGTGCGTCGTCATAGCATCAAAGTAATTCTCAACCAGATCTAAACTCAAGGCAAACAATCGGAAAAGGTGTCGCGCCAATTGCAAAACTTCTCCATAGTACTGCTTGACCGCATCATAAAATCCTGGAAGATCGTCTTCTTTCGGCCACACGTTCCCGTTGATGTCCTTTCCATCTAGCTCGCGGTACTGTCCATCGCCGCCCGTAGGGTCCAAGCCAGATTCGTAACCCCAGTTGAACCCTTCTTTGGTCTCGGGTGCAGCATCTTCGGCGCTCCAATCTCCAGGGTTGACATAGGTAAAATCCGCGGGCTCCCACCCGCGAAAGTACTCTGAGTGCTTTACGTGAAGAGGTTCTTTCTTTTCTCGTGGCAGTTCCTTTGCGAAACGCTTTGCAGCCGTGATGACACCTTGTCTAGTTTCTTCTGATACGCCATGGCCAGTGATGTGGAAAAAACCTGAAGAGGTACAAGCATCCTGAATTTCCTTCGCTACGGCTTTGCGATCGTCTAGACTGTCCGAAAATGAGCGGCTGATGTTGATCTCTGGGACTGTGAATGGTCGAGAGAGCTCAGCTCCTGCTCCAGAGGCTAGTCGAGTGTTTAGATATTGCTGAGCTGCTTGTCGAGCTTCATTATGAGTTGTGTTTGGCGCAGTCACCGCAGCGGCCATCGTGATGCTGTCGCTTCCTTGCCGAGTGCAAATTCGGATGTTAGTGAGTAATCGGCGAGATCAGGATGGTGAAGAGTAGAGGTGGCCGCGTAGCGTGGAAAAAGCCGCGAGACTCCATAGAGCGGCCAGCGGCAGTTTTCGCGGCCAGCTCCGCTCAAGGAAAAAGTAGGTTAGTGCTTGGCATTGGGTCATTGGAAGAGTGTATGAGGAGATGGGGCAGATATGACAAAGGAAACCGTCGATTCGCTTCTTCCACAGCAGATGTCTATAATATGTACAAGTTGGTCGGCGACCGAGTAGCTCGTAGCTCGTAGCTCGTCCAACTGGAACGCCACGGCTGACACGTGACTGTTTCTTCTACTTTTGCGAGACGATGCCTGCACGACCGGTCAGTATTGGATCAGCGTAGCAAATTTCTCTTTCAACTCACGCTCAATGTCGGAGACACTCTGCTTAAGGATCTGGTCAAGGACCTTGGGGTCTTGCAGCGACTTCTCGATCTTGGCAATGACGGAGTCGGCGAGCTCCTTCTGTTGTCTGGCCTTGACTTGGCCCTCGTATCGCACCCATGAGTCCAAAACGGCCTTGGCCTCAGCAGCGATGGCGGTCTTCTGCTCGAGCTCGTATGCCTGAGCCTCGAGCTGAGCGGTTTCCTGCGCAAATGTTAGACTTTACGTATATGTCGCTTCATCATAGAGCAACACTTGCCTTGGAAACAGCAAAGAGGTCCTTGGTGACATCAATGACACCGCTGAGGTCCTTTACGCTGTCAATGCGGGCCTTGACGGCATTGGTGTGGTCCGCCCGCGCTGCGTTCAAAATGCCCTTAATCTTGTCATGCTGGCCCTGGGCCCACTCGCTGTACATGGGACCGGCATAAGTGTAGACAGCCCAGTAGATGGTCAGGAGAGAAAGTGCCACGATGGACTCCTCGTTGACAACGTAGAGCTCATTGCTGATAGCTGCGACTGAGAGGGCAGCTCCAGCGGAGAGGATTGCAGTCTTCGAGGCAAGGTTGTTACCCGGGAGAGCGTCAACAATGGCACTCGCGGTGCTCTTTGGATCCTTCGCCGGTGGCTGTGCCTGCTGGAAGCGCGGTCCGGATGTCGAGAAGGTGGTGGCAGCGGGCAGAGCAGTGCGCATAGGGATGATGGGAGTTGGGCGAGCTCGGACGGCGCCTGCGGAAATTGGGTCAGCGCTCCAATGCCATATGTCAGTCCGTCTACAGTATCGAACGTACCCAATGCGCCCTTAGCCAAGCGCGAAGCCATTGTGAGTGATGTGGTGAGAGGAGATGTGCTTGTCGTCGGATCTCTGCTGTGCTTTGACGTGCCGTGCCCTTCCTGCTTCAGCCGACCGAAGCTCGGAAAAGCGGATCGTTCCGTGCAGATCGAGTTTTCGAGATCAGCGACAGTGGCCCAGTCACTTTCGATATGTGCTGAGATATCTGTTGGGAGAAAGTCAGGCAAAATGCCAGGAGTGTTAAATGACGAGAGCAACGGTCGGAAGCGCAAGAGAAGTGGTCAAGATGGAGGTACTGGAGCGAAGGAGGCGAAATCACGAAAAGCACCAAAATTAAAGACATCTACCGACGACGAAAGATCGCAGATTCTCCTGCTAGGAGAGCAAGTAACTGAATCGCCGATGCATTATGGAAACATCGACGAACTACAGAAAACAGTTGCGGCAGGTGACAAAAAGCCAGAGAGCGCCATGCTGGCCGCGGTGTCACTCTGTAAAGCATTCTGTCGCTTGATTGCCTCAGACAAGCTGGCCAAGGACAAGAGTGCTTCAGAAAAGGAAGCCCAGACTGTGCAAGCACTTCGAACGCGACTCCGAAATTACATCTCGAGCCTCACATCGTGGATCGGAAGTCCAGATGCAACCCAGGAGAACACTGCACTACAACTTCTGATGCGAATCGTCAAGGAAGAAGCCTTTGGCAGCAGCAAAAGCGCAGAGCAGTCGTGGCGCAACAACAAAGGCACTTTCACGGCATTGGTAAATGCTCTTCTCCAAGAAGAAGACGCAGAGGGTGCCCGACAGGAGTTCATCGACGAGTACGTGGAGGAGAAGGACGATGTTCGCTTCTACACTTTCGTTGCAGTCAAGCAATGTCTGCAAGACAAAGGCTCCGAAAGTGTAGCCAACAACGCTGTTGATCTCATGAGTAAGATCGAAGGCATCCCTGAATCAGACGATCAATTAGCAGACTGGTATGGCGACGAACCAGAAGGGAAAAGCCCTCTACTGTCCATCACCAGCCATAGGAAGGTCGCGAGGGAAGCATGGCTTGCGGTATTTCGCTCCAACTTATCCGTCGAGAATCGCAAGAAGCTCTTGACCATATCCACTACGCAAGTCCTGCCATGGTTCGCCAATCACCTGGAGCTACTCGCGGACTTTTTGACAGACTCATTCAACCAAGGCGGTTCAATGGCACTTTTGGCTTTGAGTGGTCTCTTCCACCTGATCACAGAGAAGAATCTGGACTACCCAGACTTCTACACCAAACTCTACAGCCTGCTCGACGAAGACGTTCTTCACAGTAAACATCGAAGTCGATTCTTTCGACAAGTCGAAATATACATGAACTCCAGCCATTTGCCAGCCGCAATGGTCGCAAGCTTTATCAAAAGATTCTCACGACTAGCACTTCAAGCTCCGCCAGGAGCAATAGTCTGGATCGTACCTTGGGTATACAACCAGCTCAAGCAACATCCGCCTTGCACATTCATGCTTCACCGTACTTACCACCCAGCCCACAACATCTACAATGCAAATCCGAACTACGCAGAAGAAGGCATGGACGATCCATTCGACATGAAGCAATCGGATCCAGTGCTGACTGGCGCAATCGATTCGAGCTTGTGGGAACTCGAGACGCTGCGAGCACATTATCATCCAAACGTCGCGACATTGGCCAAGATCATTGGAGAACAATTCACCAAGCGTGACTATCAATTGGAGGACTTCTTGGACCATTCTTACGCTTCACTTGTGGATGCGGAGCTAGGCAAAGAGATGAAGAAGGCACCAGTGGTGGAATGGGAGATCCCGAAGCGCATTGTAACGAGGGAGGAAGGCGGCTTGAATGAAGTTGGAAATCTGTTGCAGAGCGCAATGACTGCATGTAGATCGTAGACAACACGATAATCAGGACGGTGCCCAGAGCAAATATCTGTTGAGCAGTGACGTGTTCCTCAATGGGTGGTTCACACTACTCACTTTCCACGTCTGAATCTCACTGATAATGATATGCGATTGACTTAATTTGTTTCTCTGGTATCTAGCTGTCTGAGACAGGTGATCGCCAAGCTAGTTATGCTCTGCCATATCAATCCGTATTCTATTCCACATTCTTGGTTCCTGATACCGAATAATACAGTGACTCGGCCATGCCTTCAGCGACAATGCGAGGAAGCTCCATCTAATAATTCAACTCTCCTGTTCCTTCTCCTTTGTCTGCATCCAAGTCTTCGTAGCTGCGAAGACTGCGTCCTACCACCGCTTCATTCGGTCCCATCGTAGCAGCACCGCCTTCCATCATACCCATTGGGCGTCCGCCAGTCATTGATGGCATCCTGCCTCTGCCATTACGAGCATATGGTCCAGGATTGCGATATCCACCATTGTTCATGTAGCTACGATTGTTGTTGCGCATCGGTCCAACGCCACCTGCCATGGCGCCTGCCCAGCCTGGCATGCCCATAGGCTGTCCATGACCGAACATAGCCGGCATTCCTGGCGCTCCACCAGCTGCCATTCCGGCAGGCATTCCCGGAAAGCCCATCGGGTACGCTTGATTGAGCTGGAAGCCACGAGGTGTGCCCGTCGGCTGATGGTTGTTGAGAGGAAAGTGCCCGTTCGAGTTGGCGTCACTCCTACTAGGAGCAATGTGAGCTGGATCAAGCACGTACGTATTCACAAGCTCGACCTCCGAGCGTACGCGCTCGTGAAAATCGGCGTGCCGCTTCTCAACGTGCTTGCGCCAGAATTCAGTGCCCTTGAAGAGCTTCGTGCACTCGGGTACCTTGCATCGAAATTTGTTGGTATCCTCTTGCAAGACGAACTGTACATTGTTAGCATCTGAGAACGCTTGTAAATTCCGTGTCCGACTTACCTTGTTTAGCTCCTTGTCAACACCTTCTTCCAAAGGTGTACCGCCGAGCTTGCGAATGTTGACGCTGTCGGGTTCAAGAATCTGAAGAATCTTCTCCTCGAATGTTCTGACCCAATTATAAGCACGCTGTAGTTGCTGGGTGGTCTTTGTGCTTGGCTTCATCAACGACTTCTTGTCTTCCTCGGGACTATCCTCCTTGATGTCCACTTCAACCTCCTCCTCACCCTCCGCTTTGGAGTCGTTCTTCTTTCGAAGTGGGAAAGGCTCGCCCGAAGCACTAGCTCGTGCAGTTTCCTTGGCCGCTGATGTCAAGCTCGCGCGAGGTCTACGTAAATGCCCGCCAGGGCACTTGCGCTGCAACTCATGCACAGAGTCCGACTCGAAGACGCAGAAGAAGCAGAAGTTGAAGACACGACGAAGGTACTCGACGAGCAAATCCAGCTTTTTCTTCTTAACCAGAAGTTCTTCGTCATCGTTCTCATCTTCATCCTCGATCATGCCTTCATCCTCTTCGCCTTCCTCAGCGTCATCCTCCATCGCTTCCGGATCCTTAGCAGGCTTTGAAGGCGTGGCGGGCTTCAAAAGACCTTTCTCAGAAAGATCATGCACGCGCTCTTCAATTTTGGCGACTCCAAAGTACTCGTCGCCCAGCTCATTGTCAAGTCTGCGTACAAGTCGCGTTGCGAGTTCCAGGTCACGCGCGATCCGGTCAGATGAAGAGAAAAGATCCCACAATGCTTTCTTTCTTGGAGCTTCTGGAGGCCGGTGTACGCCACAGTGGACGGTAAAGTTGCCGCGTTCAGGATCTTCGATTGTCTTGCCGTTGATCTTCTCCAGAGCTTTGTCGCTGACGCTCGAGAGACCGCTAGGCATCTCGGGCTTCGCTTCCGTCTCTTCTCCATCCTCGCCCTCTTCGCGAGGAGCAGCGCGCTCTTCGGCAGCAGGATCTTGCTCAGCTTCTGGATTCAGAATGATCCAGCCCATTCGATGGCATTTCTTGAGTGGGTTCGGATCTGAAAGGGACAAGTGCTTGAATCCACCTTCGTCCTCACCCAGGTACTCTTTAGCGAAGGACTCAAACTTGTCACGCGTGACTGTCGGCGCGATGGTCTTGATCAGCAGGGTGGGCTGCATGGATGCTGGATCACGGAGATCGCCACCTTTGGATGGAAGTAGATCGCCGACTCCAAGGACTTCTGCCGCAGCTGAAGTCTCTCCCTCCTCCCGCTCCAAGATACCTCCAAGTCCGTTAGACTCGGATTTGTAAATGCCTTCCAGTGTAAAGTCATCGAACATGCCATTGGACAGATCCTGCTCCCACTGAGCGAACAAGCCTTTGCGGTAGTCCACCAGCTTTCGCCTGAATGGCTCCCGTACTTCCGGCACGTATCGCTCTCGGAACCAATCCTCGTTCTTGTGCAAACGGACGAATGTCTGAGCCTGAGATCTCTGGAGGTTCTCTTTGTACTGATCGTAGGCCGCCTGAATCTTCGGCCTCTCTGCTTCGCGATCTTCGCGAGACTCACGCTCACCTCGCAGACGAGGTGGTGCACGTCCAGTCTTTGCTCGCTCCTTCTCCTCTTTGATGCGCTGCTCCGTGCGCCACCATTCTGCAAACCATGTGAATCCAACTTGGAAGTCCAGTTTCATCGGGTCGGGTAAAGGATTCACAAGAACTGCGGCAGGCTCGGGTCCAGGTACATAGCGATCAATGGGTGGTGGAGACGAACGACGTCTGGAGTGAGGCTCATCACGGCTGCGAGGGTAAGAGTAGTCGTCACGCACGCGATCTGGCTGGTAGCGGTCTATCTGAGTCGGGGAGCGGGAACGCCTACGATCGCGACGACGATCTACATTGGTCAGTATACTGCGTTATAGCCAGATTCAGCAGCTTGACTCACCTGGCGAGCGACGGCGATTGTCTCGATATGAATCGGCTGCACGATAGTCGTCCCTGTCACGTCCCGAAGTGCGCGACACAGAGGGAGAGTCCCTGGATCGTACCAGATCCGTGTCTCTACCGTAGTCGTAGTCGTCCATCCTTGGCAGCGGTGACGATTTCGCTGGGCGAAGCGGCAAGGCAGTCGCGATATTCTAGATCGCCGGCATCCGCTCCATCAAGCAAAAGCGCACTGGATCCAACCAGTCCGAACTCTCAATGCTTCCACGTTCCAATGTCCCAAGCTCTCTATACCAGGTAGTCGGTCTGATACGCGAAGGAGTAGTTGCGGCCTGGATGTTGGAGGCGTAACAATGTCGGCGTTTGCGGTGGTTGACTGTTTGCCATGGCGGCTAATGTTAGATAAGCACAATCAGGGCATGGTGCGTGTGAAAGAAGAAGTAGCGGAGGAGAAGAAGGAGGCAGCGGCGCGGCGGTGGAGCAATACAGCGGCACAAGAGGGCAGCATGGTGTGAATGAGTAAGGACAATGACATGACAAGGTGCTGGGACGAATGCGCTGAGCACCGTCGGGAGTCTGGAGTCGGGCTGCGCGAAGGCGGAGAAGAAGAAGGGCAGGAAGCTCGTCGAGCTCCGTAAGAAGACGGAAAGGGGCGTACGAACAATGGCCGGTCTGAATGGATGAGCAGCGTGCTTGCGACGCAGCGACACGTGCTATGGGGTGTTGGGAGGAGGAGAATGAGGTGAAGGTAGATGGATGCGGTGCGGTGCGGGTGGTTGGAGGCCGAGCTGAGCAGCGCTAGCCAATAGTTTAGGGAGGCCTAGATATACCAAGTAGACAATGCTACTTTCTACCTATATACCGTATTTCTACTATTCTATATCTTCTATACTCGCTAATACTCGCTATCTACTCGCTATCTATCGTAAGATGGGTTTACGTATTAATCTATTACCTTAAAAGCTTTAAATTACTACTTAAGTTTATAGCGGTATTTCAATAGGAGAGATTATTAAGTATTTAAAACGAGAAACCGGCTATTCTATATTAACTAAAATATTTTAACGAAGCCTTAAAGATTAGGAGGTCTATTATAAGCGCTATATAGACTATCGCTTAGTTAATAATATTAAGGCCTTAAAGATTAGCGTTACTTATACCTTCTACGTTCTACGATTAACCGATACGGATACGATTATAATACTATAGGTAGATAGATTCGATATTAAGTAGCGGAGATATATATACCTACGTAAAGAGCTTAATTTATATAAGAAGATATTAGTTAATAGAATTAAAGCTATAATAGAATATATAGAAGTAATACTTAAAGAGGAATTAGAAAGGGCGTAAGTAGAGATATACGGCCGAAGACATCTATATACCTATATCCGATCGAAATATAATATTATAAGTAAGTAGATCTACTCGTAGTAGACTCGCTAGCGGAAGTCGACTTATAAATTATTTCTAGGTATTTCCGACTAGTTACTAACTAAGTATAGAGATCGAGTATATTAGGTTACT
>JAASFE010004548.1:308015-408432 GCA_013365205.1 Pseudocercospora cruenta
TCTACCTATCTAAGGTTCTAATAGTAGTACGCGTCTACGGCTACTTATAGCTATAGTAATATCGCGTCGGCGGTATCGCGTCGGCGGTAATAACTACGGCTCGGGGTAGTTCTATACGCTCTCCTTACGAAAGATATATAGTTATAACGAGCGATCTAATAGTAATATAGGGACTAAAGTATATAGTTTAAACGTATCGAATACTAAATCGCTATTAAGCGGAAGAGGAAGTACGTACGAGGTCTTAAGGATACTCGGCGCTAAGACTCTTAGCGGATGCCTTAGGTATCGAGAAATAGCTAGAACTAGTAGATTACCCCGTAATATAAAGAGCGCTATTCTATATAAGATAGATACGTAATTCGACTCGAGGATCGTAAATAAATAAGAGTAAGTATAGATAGGTAAGTACCTATAGCTATATCTCTCTTTTAAGTACTTTTAGCTATAGCGCGTCCTAAGTAGCTACGCTATCGGCGCGTTACTCGAGAATCCGTACTATTTATAGTACCCGACGAAGAGACCTAGGTAGCGGTACCTAGTAGTTTCCTACCTAATAAATATTCCGAATAAGAAAAGGAAATCCTTAAGAAATTACTAGAAGGTCCTAAGTAAGAGTTTAAAGATCGCTAGGATACGACCTATTTAGAACTTCTAGTACCGACTTTTAATCTTTCCGAACTAATCTATAATATCTATATTCGTAAAGATAACGCGACTAGGTAGTACGAAGTAGCTATCGACTACGAGGTAGTAATAGAAGCTAACTCCCCGACAACTATTACTATCCCGCTAAAGTCCCTTTAGAAGCTAATATCCGAATAATTCGCTTCTATAGTAGCGTAGGAGACTAATTTAGTCTATATCCTACTACGATAATTAAAACTCGACTACCGCGAAACTATTTACTAATACTCTATCTTATTCGAAGTAAATAAGCTTAATAAGAAGAAGTATAAGGAGGCTAATAGTAAGGTACGGTATATAACTATCGCGGTAGATACTCTATAGAAAGAGATAGACTCCTATAAGAAGATACTCTTAAAGAATCCGGTTATAATAAATATTAAGAAGTATAAGAAGTACTACGCTAAGTACTAATAGTAGGTTAAGAAGATAGAGGTAGCGGAGATTAAAGCTTAGCGGAAGCTTATCGATATTAAGGGTAATATAGCTCGCCTTTAAATCGCCCTTAATATAGTAAATAACCTAGATATACTAACTATATAAGATATAGTAGATCTATACGCTAAGGTCCGCTAACTTAAGAACGACCTCGTAGATACTTAGCGCGGTCGTCCTTCCTCTCGTACTAACTTACCGAACGATCGTCGTTCTTTACTCTCTCGATCCCTATCGCGTAGGCGCTATAGTAGCCCTCTACCGCTACCGGCGGATAATAATAATAATAATAGTAATACTAATAAAGGTAATAAGCTACTACCTATTAACCTTACTAGAGGAGATAATAATCCCTCTTCTTTAGACGATAACTCTTCCGATAATAAGGGCGATAAGGATAAGAGTAAGAAGTCTAAGAAGTCTAAGAAATCTAAGAAGATTAAGAAGATTAAGAAGTCGAAGTCGGATAAGGATTTAAGCGACGATAGTTCTAATAAGGAAGATACTATCGACCCCGTTAAGTACGACCCTTTACTATATAATAAGTTTAAGACCTCTCGTAATATCGATAAGCCTCCTAAGTTTAAGGGAGATCGAGATACGAAGGGATAGATTATCGGCGTCGACCTAGATACTTAGTACGTATCTCTTAGCGTAAAGCTAGGTATAATACGCTTTCGCGATATCTCTTTAGCCTTACGGTATATCCTCGGTTATACTAATCCGGATAGACTTATATATAAGATACTAAAGCTATACGTACCGATAGTCCTCTTACGTAAGGACCTAACGGCGTCCTCGAAGCTATTTAAATTAGTACGAGCTATGTTTAACTTTATAGATAAGTACTTTACCGAATATAATCGTATTAAGAAGGCTTAGGATTCCCTAAACGTACTAAAGTAGGGCGATACTAAGAACTTTAACTCTTTCTACGCGAAATATTAGTAGTACGCCGCTCGTATTCCTTCTTCTAATAATACCTATACTAAGAAGCTAGCGGTACGTCGCCTCGAGAAGAAGCTTAACTTTAAGTACTATAATCGCCTTATAATAGAGAGATACGACTTTAAGAATAAACTCGCTAAGCTTTATTAGGATATTAAATATAAGCTTAAGCGCCTTAAAATCGACTTTCTACGTAAGCCGCTAATAGATAATACTACGAAGAAGGCTATAGAGATAATAAAGAAAGCCGCTAAAGCCGCTAAGAAGAATTCGACTACTCTACTAGCCGCTAGCGCTATAGTAACTACTCTACCGCCTAGTACTATAGCTACTATATATATAGTAATTGTATTAACTATTTCCGCCGACGCCCCTCGTAGCCGCTCGCCTAATATAAGTAAGCCGCTAAAGCTATAGAGTAAGCGTCCTAAGGAGTTTAAGAACTTAAAAGCTATAACTCTAGAATTATATATATAGCTCGTAACCTCCGGTATCTATATTTATTACCGTCGTCTAGGCTACTTTACCGGAGAAGCCGCCTACCCTCTCGATAAGTATAAGCGCCCTACTTATCGTCGTAATCCTCCCGGTAATAGCTAGGGAAATACTTAGATTATTACTTAAGCGTAATAAGTAATAGTCTAATACCGGATATATTACTACTATCCCCTCTATATAAACTTAAAGTACTCTCGTTAAAAGCGTCTATAGAAGAACCTAATAGTAATACTTTACTTCCCTTAATCTCTCCTTACTTTATTATTACTAGTAAAATCGGCTAAAGAATAGTTAAAGTATAAGATACTAAACTCTTCTTAGACGATAGCGCTAATATAGAATATATTTAAAAATCCTTTACGCGTAAATATAATATTCGAACTTCCGCTATTACTTCTCTACCTCTAGGTCTAGCTAACGGTAGTTAGGTAGCTAAGCTTATTAGTAAGGTATATATAGTAAATACTAATATTAGAGGTTATACTAAGTAGGTACGATACTATATAACCGACGACCTCGAGTACGATATAGTATTAAGTTTTAGCTAGTATACTAAATACTAACTATAAAAGAACTAGAGAGAAGGTACTCTTATATTTAATAATCTCTCCTATAGAGAGTACTTATAGTATACGGAGACTATTATAGTCCCTATAATTTTATCTACGTCTTAAGCGGTATAAACTCCTCGATATTAGGACTTCCTACTAAGACTAGATATTACCGGACTAGATACTCCCGCTCCTATAACTATTAGCGTAGAATAAATAGGATTACCTATTTAATAAATCGATCTTACTACTCTCCGTAGATTAAGTCGAGAAGAAGGAACCGAGATTTATACTATATAGATTAATCCGCGAGAAATATATACCGCGAAGTCCGCCGTAGACCTAGTAACCGTATACGCCCTATTAGCTTACGCTATAATAGTACGGCCTATCTATATTAGAAATATAGCCTTCGCTTACGCTATATATATCTTAATCGCCGAATAGGGCGCCGTTTAACTAAATAACTACGCTATATTAGTATTAGATTACGAGAAGTTTATAGCTAAGATAGAGGCCGATCTAGACAATCTTTAAGAAATACTCTAGAAGCTTCCGAAGAGGTATTATTATTTAGCTTAGCTATTCGTACGCCGAGAGGCCTCGAAGCTCCCTCCCTACTAACTAGGGATCGATTATAAGATTAATACGAAGGGTAACCTACCTTATAAGCGACCCTATCTAATATTAGCTCTCGAAAATAAAGTTATTAAGAAGTAGCTCGATAATTAGCTCGAGAAAGGTAGTATATAATAAAGTAATTTACCGGCTACTTCGCTTATTATAATCGTTAAGAAGCCCGATAGGGGACTACGTATATATATCGATTATCGAGCTCTTAACGAGCTTACTATTAAGAGCCGATACCCTATCCCGCTTATCTAAGATATACTAAACTATATTAGTAGTAAGAAGTTCTTTACTAAGCTTAATATTATCGTAGCGTTTAACCGTATCTATATTATAGAAGGATACGAGTAGAAAACTACCTTTATAACCCGCTATAGCTAATTCGAATACTTAGTAATACCCTTCGGATTATATAATACTCTAGGTACGTTCTAGTCTTATATTAATAATATTTTACGAGATTTTCTCGATAACTTTATCTCCGCCTACTTAGACGATACTCTCGTATTCTTAGACGATAAAGAAGCTTATTACTAATATATAGAGAAGGTAATAAAGAAGTTACTAGATATAGGCCTCTAGCTAGATATCGATAAATATAAATTCTATATATAAGAAACGAAGTACCTAGGACTTATTATTAGTAAGGACGGTATATATATAGATCTAAAGAAGGTAGCCGTAATCTAGGAGTAGGAGATACCGAAGAATATAAAAGACGTACTTTTATTCTTAGGATTTACTAACTTCTATCGACGCTTTATCCGTAACTTCTCTTATATTACCCTACTAATAATTTAGCTTACGCGTACTAAAGATACTCCGCGCTAGGAATAGACGCCGTAATACTAGACTACCTTTAAGACGCTAAAGAAAGCCTTTATAGAAGCCCTAGTATTAGCTTACTTTTAACTAGGGTTAGAGATAGTATTAGAAACCGACGTATCTAATTTCGTAATAGCCGCGGTACTATTATAACGAGGAACTAATAATATCCTTCGCCCTATTATATATCTATCTAAGAAAATAAACCCCTAGGAATATAATTACGACATCTATAATAAGGAGCTTATAGCTATCGTAAAGGCTTTTAAGGAATAGAGACTAGAGTTAATAGTATATAAGTTTACGGATAGTACGGAGTTTAAGAACCTCCGTAATATTAAAGGTAAGCCGATCTTAGTACTCTTAGACTATAAGAACCTTAAGTACTTTATAACTAGTAAGTAACTTAATCGCTAATAGGCCTATTAGGCTAAGTTCTTATCGTAATTCTTCTTTAAGGTAGTCTATAGACCTAGTACTTAAGGAACTAAGCTAGATACCCTTACCCGACGACTATAGGATCGGCTAAAAGACTCTATAAACCCTCGCTTAGTATAGTAGATCTAGACTATCCTCTTACTAGAATATCTCGTAGCCGCCGCCTTAACTACTATACCCGAAAACCCGCCTTACTAAGATACGTCGCTTATCTTAGTAATCCGTAGTAGTTACTCCTCTTTAGAAGCGAAGGAGGCTATAGAGTAACTCGAAGCTAATCGTACTATATCCTTATTCCGTAAATACTATATCGATAACTACGACGCGGTTATAGTAGGAGGGATAATATATACTAAGAACTATTATAGCGGTTACTATATATTTATTCTACTAGGAGATTACGACCTCTATAATACTATACTTAAGGTATACTATAATACCTTAGAAGTAGGATACCTAGGTAGAATAAAGATATTTAATCTTATTTCTTAAAACTTTATATAGCTAGGGATATTATAATTTGTCCGCGAATATATCTAGCGCTACTATACTTACCGTACTATAAAAGTAGACTAAACCTAGTATCCTAGGCTCCTACGACCGCTTCCTATTCCGTTCGACTTATAAGACGAGATTTCTATCGACTTTATTATATAGCTACCTCTATCTATAGGCTCTTATAATTAATAAACCTACCGAGATATACTTACGATTACTTATCGGATAGGTAAGGGTATATACTTACTACTAGTACTATCGATAGAGGCTAAATACTATACGTATATATTCCTTAAGTACTTCTACCCGTATTATAGACTCCTACTCGTAATTACGTTAGATAGAGGCTCCTAGTAGGTCTCCGCCTTCTAGAAACGACTATACTAACTACTAGAGATTAAATAGTATCTATCTACTATATTCTACCCTAAGATAGATAGCTAGTTAGAAGCTACTAATAAGGAAGTCGAGAAGTATATCCGCGTATACTATAACTATACTTAAGATAATTAGGTCGATCTTTACTCTCTAGCTAAACTCGTAAGGAATAACTATATTTCTAAGTTAACTAGTATATCTCCTTTCTACGCTAAGAAGGGTAAGTATCCGCGTATAAACTTTAATATAGCGTAGTTACTATAGAAGTTACTACTAACTAAATAATATTTAAATACCGCGAAGGCCGACTAGTTTACGAAATAACTATCTAATATATATTACTTCCTTCGCGAGTAACTAAACTATACGTAAGCTATTTAAACCGACTATACTAATCGTAACTATATCTCGGTACCTAGGTACGTAATTAGTAATCGCGTCTATATTAGTACGGCGAATTAGAAGTTAATACGACTATTAAAGAAGTTAGACTTACGGTAGTTCGGACTAATAACTATTATAGGTAAACTTAATAATATATATTTAGTCGATCTTCTAGCGCGTATTCGCGTTTATAACTCCTTCTATCTACGCTACCTCCGACTATACTACGGCGATTATACTATACGCCCGCTACCCCTTAAAGTTATAGGCGACGATAATCGGCCGTAAGACGAGTATAAGGTAGAGTAAATACTAGACTTAAAAGGAAACGGAAAGAGATTAAAATACCTAGTTTAATAGAAGGGATACTTAGATATAAAGGCAATATAAGAGCCTACTAAGGTAGTAATTAAGAATATATATATATATTAGTTATAGACTTTTACTATAACTACTTAAAGAAGTCTAAACTAGCGAACTTTTAGCCGCCGAAGGATTAGATCGCGTATAAGAAAGTAACGGAAGCCGCTAAGCCTATTAAAGTTGTTATCGGTAGTAATACTACGACTAGCTTAACTAATACTTAGTATATTACCTAATCTTCTTATACTATCTAATCTTCTATACTCTATAAAGGGGGTCTCGTACCTATTTCGAGTAAGTCTTATAGTAAAGAGGCTAGGGTTACTATACTTATAGAAGCGTCTATAAACCTATTACTTCTTAGTACTAGCTATATTACCTTAGGTAAGGATATAACGCGGAAGGCGCGGTTATTACTAAAGGGTAATATTAATATAATATTAGTAGCTACTAGCGCGTAGAAAGGACTTACCGGCGTTATAGATAGCGTAATATAGAGCCTAACGGGAGTAGCGCAATTAAAGAAGGGGTTACTATTATATAGAAGCGACTATCTTAAGGGGGGGGTAATATTATAAGCGAGCCCTTTATAAGTAAGTAAATATATAAAAGCCGGCTCGGCCTATACCGAGCCTTAGTACCTCTAGATCCCTATTTAAATACTTAGTCCCTACGACCTCTTAGATAGTTGTTCGCGACTTCGTAGTTACCTCGAATATAAGGTCTCCGTTATAACTATAAATAAGCTTATAAATATAATAAAACTATCTTACTAATCTCCTTAGTAGTTACCTTAGTAACGCTTAAAGCTACTATAAGAATATCTACGCGCTAGATACCGTTATAATTATTTAAAGTTATAGTAGAGTATACTAGCGTTTAGGTAGCTCTTAAAGTATAATATAGTTAGTAGAAAGTATAGCGAGTTTAAGGTCGAAGATATAGCGAGTCTAGGTAAGCTTCGCGGCTATTATTAAGGTTAATATTATCGTACGAAGTAAAGGGTTATAATAGGAAAGAGCGACTTAGAAGTGCTATTGTCCACTTGGTAGATCTAGGGCTCCGTCTTAGTTCTAGTTGCTGCGTGCCCTGGCGTCTGTCTCCGCGTCCGCTGCGGCTTCTTCCTCAGTATTAATAGTCTGCCCATCACACAGAGTTATTCCTGAACGTATCCGCCCACCATGACGACGCATATACCCTCCCTCACTTTACCCTCAATCCTGTTCGAGCAGCCCGCCGCTGCGATCCTCCTGCCGATCGCTGCAGGTACAGCAGTCGGCTTTTCCATATCGCCCAAAGAAACACAGAAGACATATATGGCATTGCGCCAGCCTCCACTGAAGCCACCGCCAAAGATTTTTGGGCCTGTCTGGACGGTCCTATATGGATTGATGGGATATGGCGCATACAGAGCTTGGACTATTGGCACAAATAGCCTAGATCCGCAAAAGGCGGTTCTTGCGAAGGTAAAAACCAAGATATGATCGATGTAAGGATAAGGATTGACCACATGCAGCACGGCGCTACCCTATACACCATTCAGCTGGGCCTCAATCTAATCTGGACGCCGCTGTTCTTTGGCTTCAAGCGGCCCATCGAAGCTTCTGCCGATATCATCGCCTTGACAGGTACTGTCGGCTATCTGGCATACATCTGGGGCCAAATTGATGAGGCAGCCGCCTGGTGTCTGGCACCTTATCTTGTATGGCTGGGCTTTGCCAACTACCTCTGCCATGGCGCTGGCTATCTCAACAATTGGGATTTCTCTGGAAAGCAACAAGCAAAGCCTGGAAACAAGGATACCACGTTCGTGGACGAGAAGCCAAAGAGCTCGTAGCCAGAATACACCACTTCCGATAAAGTATTTGTGACGATGGACATGCCCTGGTCGCTCTACAGTTAATAGAATGATACTGCGATCGCGATCACTCTTCGGAATCTCCTCTTCCACACCGAGCATGTATTGAGCAAGACTTGAACTGTTATCAGCAAACACTCTTGTGCGTCTCGAAGAAGCAGACCGCTCTACTGAAACCCATACCTCATTCCGCACGCGCTTTTGACTGCAGAGATGATTTGTATTCTATCGAGAGTGGTATTAGCGGCGTGCAACCGCGAAACCTCAAGGACCGGTGATGAGCCAGCGCAGCACCGCTGAGACGAAGGATTGAGAGAACACTGCACGCTGGAAGGCTGCCATTGCTGGCGATGTTCCTGGAACACCTAACAAGCTTGTTGATGGAGTTCCAGAAATGGCATTATGCAGTATGTCTGATTGCAAAGTAGCACTGATTGTGGACTTTTACAAGTGCACACGAAACATCAAGAATGCAACTGCACCATTTCGAACCGGGTCGTACAAAGGCTGGACCGGACGTGCATGAACTGCGGTGTGTATGGTTGTTCGCCCTTTCCACCTCGCCGCGGGAAGCGGAAGGCGCGGCCTATTGCGTATTGCCCAGTTCGAACGACATTAGATCTGTCCACCACATGGATCTTGAAATTAGCGTGGTAGCAAACTGCGAAGTGGACTGCGCACTGCTCACTCGAAGACGAGCTCGCAAGGCAAAAATCGAGGCCGCACTTGCTGCCAATCGCTCTGCTTCTCGGTCTTTCCAACGAATTTCCCACTTTGCCGGATTCGCCTTTCATGACTTGAAGCATCACACAACGCCTGGCATATCAAACCTCATCGTTGTCCCTCCCCAAGAAGGAACACAAATACGCTGCTAATCACGTTCGTCAAGATACAACAACTTCTGTCCTGCCGCATGCAGCATGCACTTGGGCGGCCTCAGGAACTAGCCGCATTGCAGACACGATGGGCCAATGAGATAACCCTGGCGATTAGCCCCTCTGCATATCTTGGCGAAGGCAACCAGTTGCCTCGTTCATGGGTCGCACATCATGACAGCGTGCTATCTGTGCAATGAGCAGTTTAACGCGAACTTCACCGGTCTGGACAAGATCCGTAGCCTCACTTCCAATATGCTTCATTGCCTTTTCACGGCTGTGCCGCACCTATTCATCAGCTTAGGGACAGATCTTCGCGCTTGTGTCCTTTCTATCTTGGTTTCCCCAGCCAGCTGAACCCATCGGCACTCTTGTCTTACTACAGCCTCAGTACTCTGAGCTTGCCGGTGTATGAACCCTCTGAACGAGAAAGCGACATAAAACCATTGGCTTCGGTGTTCTCGAATGAGCCTCATTTTTGAGGTATAGCCCAAAGGTAAAAGTGCCAACCAATCTATTCTGCTTCAAGGAAATGCTCGGGAAGGGACAACAGACTACGGTGAGTTGATGCAGATCGTGCCTGGCGACTTCATAGTATGCCTAGCAAGATGGAAGTAGCACATCATGGGCTGGGCTGACTGCATCAGACCAATTAAACACGACCAGTTCAATGGCATCATTCGGGAGCAACAGTACCAACGGCTTTGCGGGGGACGCCTATAACGTATGTATCAATGATTCTAGGCGAATGCATGAATGGCTGAGAAGTCTGTCGCAGAATTTCCAGTATTCCCACACCACCTACGACTTTAGCAACCCGCAGCAAGCTCAATATGGGCACAGGGCATCTGCACCAGACACTCTAGAACTATCTAAACTTCACGACTTGACCCAAGATATTGGCCAGATACCTCCTGAGCGGTTTATCAAGCCTGTCCAGAATCAGCCTTGGAATGGCCAGCCGCAACTTCAAAGATTCATTCCTTCGCCATGGCCAAACCAGATGGCGCAGACTGGCCGAGCCGCCATGACAGAACCTGCCCCAAATCAAGATCAAGACTTGTTCATGCGACGCAACCATTCCTACAAAGATTTGGAGACTGTAGACTCTGGGTATCACTCGCAGCTTCTGCCTGCTGGCAACCACTTTTCTGATTCATACAGTGTCAACAAAAATGAATTGGAGCAAGACTTCCTGCCTGGCGCCGGCATCAGACTTGGTCATGACCAAGTCGTTCAAGGCCGTCCAGCACCACCTCAAAGCGTCGTGTCGGATCACATCAACGGAAGTAGGGCTGTACGAAGAGGTCACACAAGCACTTGCCCGGACTGTGGCCGCAAGGCGAAAAACGCTTCTGATGCGAGGTGCGTGATCAAATTCGTTCATATAATGCAGTGCTGATAGTTCCATTAGAAAGCATGCATTTACTCATGAGAGACCTTACAGGTGCGAGGAGCGTGGTTGCAGCAGAAAGGAGGGCTTCGCGACCCTTAACGATCGAGAGCGACATCGGAAAAGCGTGCACAACCTTCGTCCTACTGTGGGTAACTCGGTCGGTTACATCTGTGCAGCCTGTACACACAATGGTAGCAAAGAGAACAAGTTCTGGCCTCGACGGGATAATTTCAAGGCACACATCAGACGTAAACACAAGGATGAATGGGATGAAAGCCAATTGCTAGAAGTGTAAGTCGAGGTTCTACTCGTCTGCAGGAAATCGCGTTGACAACTGCCAGATCAAAAGCTCACCGTCCGGAAGACGCAACCTCCACGTATGGTGACCAGTCTCAATTCTTGTCGCAGTCACGCAACCCATCCCAATTGGATCGTGGAGAAGGCATCGGCTATCAAAATCACGTTTCAAATGATTCGCCTCCAACAACTTCACGGCACACGTCGCAGCAGGACGATGTTCTATTCGGCTCGGCGGTGGATTCTGCTGTGCAAATGCAAGACGATCCGTTCGTTGGAATGGGTAGCCACGCAAATGAAGTGAATGCGGTGCAGGATCGCCTCGCTACACCCTTCATGTCTTTGAAACCCTCAGTGAGACCTCAGCCTCTCGGTCAAGTCCCGCACATTCAGCACAATGTGTCGCCATTTCTACATCCATTGTCCGCTCAGACAACCAACAAACGGCGACGGTTGAGCAGTACATCTACTCATTCAAACCTCTTCGCACATGAGCAGCATAATCATGCACCGTATCCCACGCCTTCGCCAACAATTACGGCACCTGTCCAGCCACAGATGCTGCCAAACGCCAGTCCTTCGCCGAACGGCCACAGATGCGAAGTGTGCGGCAAGGTCAAGAATCGCGAATGCGACCTCAAGTATGCCACCACCACTTGTCGCTGTTCCCAACCCTCCACACCATACCAAAGTCACGCCAACTATACAACAATGTGCTGATCTAGACGTGTAGAAAGCACATGAAACGCCACACACGACCTTATGGCTGCACATTCCCCGTCTGCGCCAAGAAGTTCGGCTCACGCAATGACTGGAAACGGCACGAATCAGGCCAACACTTCCTAGAAGAAATGTGGAAATGCGGACGTGCTCGTAAGAACGATGGCGGCACCTGTCTTCGCCGCCCATGGTTCACCAAGGACCAAATGATCCGCCACCTCAAAGGTCCTGAGCACCAGATGACAAACCAGCACGACATTGAACAGGAGTGTGACAAATACCATCTTGGTCGAGAAGGTCACGTTCATTTCTGGTGCGGGTTCTGCAAGAAGTTGATCGCTCAGCCCGAGTATACGACGAACGCTTGGGAGAATCGTTTCAAACATGTCGGAGATCATTTCGATAATGATAAATGGAATATTGATGATTGGGTCTGTGTTGAAGAGAATAAGGCGAAGAAGCTCATTACGCCTCAAGATGAGAAGGAGTCGAGGAGAAGAGCTAGAAATGGCTATAGGAATGAGATTGAGGATGAAGACGAGTTGGAGGAATGGACGCCAGACATGGGGAATGGTGACCCGTTTCCAAGCAATGGATCGTTTGGTGATTTGAAGACTTCATTGAGGCCCGGATTGAAGATGGCAGAGCATGACGACCAAGATGCTGATGGCGAGAGCGATGTTGAGATGTATAACAGCTAGCACGGACTACGACTCTGGAGACATTGTTAATGTAGGAATTGCAGTACTGGGCGCTCGGTATTTGGTGGCGCTAGCATGGTTGCTATGGCTATGCAATTTATGATCTGCGACTTTGCAATAGCATTACCACGACCGCTTATCCCATAGAAATGCTTCCTAACATCTCTCGTGGCCCTTTTCTCACACGACATCTGATGAGCTTCTCTTCAACTCCTCAGCCTTCAAAAGCGCCAGAAAGCTGAAATGGCCACCGACCACAGGTCTAGCCATGAAGTCGGCGCCCTCAGGTCTGCCACCATAGCCAGTGGTTTGGAAGCGATCCGAGAACGGCACGTTGAACTCGGTATTGTTCAACCAATACACGAGGGAGTTCACAATCAATCGTCGTGTGCTGGGTTGACAAGTTGCAGCAGCCCACATTTCCCAGTCCGACTTGGTCTGCATGCTTCGACTGTCGAGTGGAACTCCAAACACCTGGCTGACGTACGGATACCACGCAGACTGCAGGTCGTGAATTCGCTGCGAGACGACTCCGAGATCAAGAAGTTTGTCTGAGTATGTGTTGTAGAGCGTACCCCAACTGCTTCGATGCTGATACGACAGCTGGGTATGTCGTCCAGTGGGGTCGATCGCCATCTCCTCCCATTGCAGATAGTAGTCGTCTGCCGTCTCACTCCAACTGTGGCAATCTTTATTGCCGACTATTTCGCAAATATTCGACATAGCTTTCAGAGCGATTATACCTTTGATGGCGAGATCCGTCTGGTTCACAAGATGCCCAGCGAAATCATCGGTACTGGAGATGACATGAGTGTCAGCGATGAATGAGACGCAGACTCGTTCATGGATTGCCTCACCTGAGCTGACTTTGTGGAATCAATGCGTTTTCCTCCAGGAAGCCGGCCCACCTTCCAAGTGATGTGAAATGCTGGCGCAGATAGTCAGTACCTTTCGAAGAGTCATTCATGAACTTGAAGACTGCGTATGACATGATGATCATGTTTCCACATTCCTCAACTGTCATCGGCTCGTCTGCGCCGTCAAGGTGGCCTGTTGCATTCGGGAAGTGACTGCCAATACTAATGAATGCGAAAGAAAAAGAGATTAGCGACTGGCACAGGTTTGCAGCATGCCTCTCAAAAGGTAGACTTACTCATGTATCGAATGTGCATTCGGATAGTAGTTGGACTCTTGGTAGAGGAAAAGCGGATCCATCACTTTAGACTCTCAATGTCAGCGCGTACGTCCGGGAATAGTTGTTCGACAGCACTTCCTTGGGACGCTGTCCCCTCCCCAGTTTCGACTTACCCCATTTGAGCAGCATCGGGTTGGCATACAGGAAGAAGGGCATGGCCGGAAACATTACGTCGACAGTGTTGACGTTGCCATTTGAGCTGATCTCCTTCTGGAATAACATTGGTTCTGACGATTCCTCGGTCTCGTTGGGCAGATCCATGCGACCAGTGAGGATATAAGCACCCATCACTTGACGAGCTGATAATGCCAGAATTGCATAGTAGTTGTCAGACTCCGAGACGAAGGGCACTGCGATTGCGGCAAGCTCAGAATCTGAGGTATTGAGCCAACCGTAGGCACTGTCCAAATCGAATGTGAAGGGCGTTCCGAATTGATCTGTCCCATTCACAGTGCTCGACGTAACGTTTACCTTAGGTAAGCGTCAGCGTCGTTTCCGCCAGAACCACAAGAATCGTTCTAACAGTACGTCGAAGGATAGTACTCACATCTTGCTTGACATCGACTTGGGAAGAGCTGTAGTACATTTCGATATCCGCTCGCAGAGTCGTGTCCCACTCAGAAGCATTCTTCAGAGCTTCGTGGTATTCGTCATAGTGAGCCGGGATCATGTCGTACGACCCATTATAGCATTGTGCCCACCAGGGATGTAGACCAGCCAGGCCTGCCGATGAGGTGTATTGAACAACGGGATCTTGAATGCTGCCAACAGAGTACAGAGCGCTGCCAGAGTTCGCCGAGCCAAAATTGTGAGAGAATGCAAAAACAGCATCGTCAGATGTGTCCTTGCGAAGGGTTGAGCCTTCAGTGTTCGAGAGGCTGTGGTTGGAAAGGTAGGAAGTCCTCAAAGCCAAGCTGCCGCCACTCTGATACTTAAGTTCGGACGCACTTCCAGCGCTGGTGGCATGCACAACACTCCCCCATCGAGAAAATTCGCCGCTTTCGCCATATTCAAGAGGCGTCAGTCTGGAGAATTGCCATGACAAAACTGTGCTGGGACGAATGTGTGAATTGATGGTAGAATCCTTGCGATAGTCCGACAGTGCTCCAGTCACGTCGTCATCATCCTGAGTCAACATTGTGCTGCTGACATCAGCATAGAGCTTGACATTGTGAGGTTGGCCATCAAGGGAGATCCAGGACGTGTTCAGATAGCTGAGTGGCACGCTGGTTCGGCAAAGGTCGTTTGGCAGGACGGGTGACAAGAAACTCGCTTTGACCTCCACGGGACCAGCTGTCAAGGTGAAGACGCTTGACGAACTATCGTAGACCACTGAGGAAGGTATGGCTGACTGAAGGTTTCTGCAACGATTAGATGAAGAGCCTCGGAACGACGAGAGCCCACTTACCTTCGGAGGTTCTCAGGCAGATTCCTGAAAGCTGCACCTAGATATTCATAGCCGATTCCGTCCACTATAATGGCACCCTCCCAGCCAACTTCGGCACCGTTCCAGAATGTCACATCTTTGCTGTTGATGGAATTTCCTTCGGCAGTTGTCGACCAGATGGACGCATATGGAGATCTCACGGCGAGAGGAACGGAAGGTGGCCGAGCTGGGCTGTATGTGAGACTGAGCCCTTCAATAGGCCCGATCAGTGCTTCTTCGGACAGGAGACGAGCCCACGCTTGTTGGAACAATGGTATAGCTGTCCACAACTTCACTCTCATATTGGCAGAGGAACGTGAAATTGTGAGAGACTACCGAATGACTCGGCGAGGGAGAAAAGATCCATACTTGTGGGCAGAAGCTAGAAGCACAATCGTACCTACTGAATTACACCGTCTCACTGGTCGTGTCTAGAAACTGGTCAAGAGCGTCCAGCGACGAGGAAGGAGGACTAGTCGAAAGCGCCATGGTGACAGACAGGCGTTGTGTCTGCTCGCTCTGATGTTTCGGACCTGTCCAGGCGACCTAATGAATGCACATCCGGCAAGAGACTGACAGGCGCATGAGCTGTTGAGTTTGCAAAAGTCATACAAATGTCAAATCGACGCTGTTGTGGGCTACATCAGGAGGTAGGCGGGCATTTCTCGGCCCGAGAATAATGCTTAGTCAGATTTCACATGCCGCTCATGACGAAAGGTAGACCTCGGTCAATCGCGGGCTTGACAGCAACACGACGATGCTTCTGCATGTGCACACTATCACATGCGCGTTTCACTTCTCTTCTTTTCATCAATGATAGTTGTATGGACAACAGTCTGAGATAGTGCAAGTTCTCGCTGCAGCTCAGCTCTACCACAGACACCCTCTCGTCGCCCGGCATGTCTGCAATCCAGTCCTTACAGGTAAACATTGCTGTGATCCATCCCTCCGTTCACCATGCTCACCAGCTTTCAGGACTCTCTGGAGAAGATCATCCTCGACCCACGCTTCAAAGATCCTTTGACCCTCGTAAAAGCTGTCCGCAATGGCGCAGTCTACGGCACCAAGGTCCGCTTCCCTCACGCTCTCGTTATGATCTTCCTCTTTAGGTCGGGCACGGTACGCGAGAAGCTCGCACAGATATTCAAAGCCACACGCCAACACGCCTCAAACCTTGCTCGCTTTGCTCTGCTCTACAAAACTGGCATGCTCCTCCTCCGAAAGCTCAACAATGGAAAAGAGTCCTCGATTCATCCCTTTCTCTCCGGCTTACACGGCGGATACTGGGTATTTGGACATGGTAAAGGAGCAAGGAGTAGCGTAAACCAACAGATCGTGATCTACGTCTTCGCAAGAGTGATGCTTGCTCTTGCGAAGTTGGCGGTCCAGCCCAGAGGAGATAATGCGCTTGTCGGATCGCATTACGGCGGACACGGCGGAGCCGGCGTCTTGGGGCTCACACCTGAACAAATCAAGACAGTGCAGAAATACAGCTGGCCTGTATTCGCATCGCTGTCGTGGGCAGGCGTAATGTGGTTGTTCGAAGGATATCCGGACACGCTTCAGCCCAGTCTGAGGAGCAGCATGACATACATGTACGTTGCATTCTCTTTTCGCATGTTTGATGTTTTGCAGCACGACGATGAAGCGTTGCATCCCAATTCGCTACTGACACAGGTTGCTGACGAGACATCTTCCCTCTCCGTAGATATGCGAACGCGGAAAAGTGGGATAGCACGAAGAACTTCCTTTGGCATAATAAATGATTGCACTTTATTTGTACACGACATGATGATGCATAGCGAGGCGCTTCCCTGCATACTTCGGGTTGTACATATGATGTTTAGACGGCTCTCCTGGATACCAGACCGACATGATCAACATTGTTCTGCTGTTTTCCCCTCCTTGCACAAGTTTGCTTCTTTTGGGTATCTGCTGACGGAAGCGCCTGTTTTCGCAGCTTCGCCAACTCGGACCACTGGCACAGTCTTGATAGCTTTATCTGGCAATACTCACGTCCAGTTATCCCGGGACCGGCTGGCCTGAATACTTGATCACGATCAGATTTGCATGGGTCACCCACATCATGGATAGAGACAAGAATACTGCATTCAGTGGACTATCGTGCTTTGATGCACTGCCAGACAACCATTTGGATATGGAAGGCGTTTTGGAAGGATATACCATTGGCGAACCCAACCTGAGGTAGAGGAATGCGTCGGCATAGATCTACATTGAGAGCTTGTTGATGGTAACGCAACGAAGCTTCGCACATTCATCGGCGCCCATAGTGTGCCATAAACAGCGTCCCCTGGCTCCCAGCTTGAGCAGACTCAATGAGCCTGTGTCTAACGCCGCTTCCTCTTGAATGCGCTCGGGTCCTCATCTTCGCTAACATGAGCGAACCTCGACGAAGTCGCCGTGGCTTGCCTCGCCTTCTTCGCGGTTCCACTAAGCTGTGTTGTGGCTGCCCTCTTGCCTGCTGCACGTCGCTGGGTCTCTGCAGCAAGCGTCGACTGTGTTCCACCTGCTCGAGTACTCGTGTCAATGCCGGCATCCGCTGCTGCCTCATCGGCGTCTTGCTCTCGACTGACGCGTATTCGTCGCCGGAACGCTGTTTCCTCCTCATCGTCATTTTCGCCACGGGCGAAGCTAGTGTTACCAGCTCCGCCGTTGGCAGAGTTTGACTGCGACTGCGACTGAGATTGCGAGTCCACGTCGTCATCGAGAAGCCAATAGTTACCGCTTCCATGTCCTCTGGGCCGGTACTCGGCCAGAGTGACAACGACTTTGGACTGTGAGTCTTGTGAGTCTGACTCTCGTGGCTTTTCTGTGCCTCTCCGACGGAATTTTTTGTAGTTGGGTCGACCTTCCCAGCGGGGATCCCAGTTTTTGCCCTTGCCTTCCCCAGTCTCGGTGGGTACTGGTAAAGCCGGACGTTCAGGGAGATCGAAGGACACAACTTCAGCTTTGATCTTCTCCAGGGCTTCTTCGCTCATATCGAGGACATCATCGTCCTTTCGGTAAGCTTCCTCCTCAGCCTCACGTTTGGCAAGCATTCTGGCTTTCAGCTGCGCGTCCGGGTCTGTCTTTGCCTTGCCTTTGCCCTTTGGCTTCTCCGTCTTCTCTGACTTCTTCATGGGACTTTCTTCTGGCACCTTCGCCGTGCTTGGGAGTGCTTTACTGGCTTTTGCCGCAGCTTCAGTTTTCTGACGCTTGTAGAGGGCCTGACCTGGCAAGAGACGGTCAAGGAGCTGTTGTTCCGTTTCATTGTCCTCCACATCCTCAACAGGTGCAGGCCGCTTCTGAGTCCCTTGCTGCAGGCTGGCCTCAAGTTGAGAACGCTCATTCGGTTGTGATCGTAATGTACCTCCAGGTTGGCTGGGCTGATGAGAAGGTGGTGCTTGCTGTGATGGAGCTTGTGAGATAGGTTCATCATCAAAGTCTGCGAAGCCCTTGAACTGCCTTTGCGTGATGGTCCTCCGTGGAGGCTTTGTTGCAGGTCCAGGTCGCTCCTCTGCCCGGCGTTGCTCTTCTGTGCCAGGCTGCGAGGGAGCATTGCCCCGAGTGGAGCGAGGAGGCAACCCCAATGGCGATGATGCAGTAATGGACGTTGATGGCACTCCGTGGACAGTGTGTCCAGCTGCAGTGCTCTGATTCATATCGCGCAATGGCTTGCGCAGGATGCTCGCATCCAAGTGTAGAATCACACTCAAGAGCTCACCCTGCTCGATGGAGCGCTGATTCAGCGCAGTGTCAATGTCGCTCATGAACTTCTGGTCTCTACCAGAAGAAGCCTCAGATGGCCGAATAATGACGATGCCTCCTGGTGCAGGTTCTTGACTCAAGAGGAAGCTGCTCGAATCACTTTTTCCGGCCAGCTTCTTGAGATAGTCAGTGAATTCTTGGGTCGCTGTCTTTCCTGCTTTGTACTCGTAGTGAAAGAGTTTACCGCCTCCGGCCGCAATTACGGGCGATAGCGTTGAATACTGGCCGTCTTCTAAGGTCACAAAGCTGTAGCCTTCAAACATTGTTGCCCGCTCGGGTCTTGGTCTCAGCGTGTCATCTGGACACGGGTCCGGCTCGCTGCCTGCTGGAACGATATGGTCTGCCTCTTGCGGCCACTTTCCATCAAAATCTTGCTCGAGGTCGTCTTTCTCACCTACCGCCGCTAAAGCATCCACATAGCTATGTGCAACTACCCACCTGCCCTCCAGGAGTCCTTGGAGTGCAATCGCAGTATTACGCTTCTTGGTCACTACGTGAGTGGTCTGGTTTGCAATGTATTCGGTGACAAGCTTGACGTCCAATGCCTCCAGCTTCTGCCGCTCTTCGGCGAGCGCTGTGCCATTGGCCTTGGCTGCCTTCGAAATGCCGCCAGTGAAGCTCAGAACGACTGGATGCCATTGCAGCCTGAGCCTCACAGGACTTTTGCCCAGCGTGATGCGGAAGTCGGTGCCCTCCAGGTCCATTGACTGGCCCACGAGACTTGCACCATTGATCTCGGTGCCTGATTTGGAGCCATCAGTGACTTTGACGGAGGATCGAACGTCGACTCGAGCGCTGGCGCCAGGCGCGACTGGCCCGATTTGGACAAGTAGGTGCTTTCGTGAGACGGCGGTATGGTTGATGTAGGCGATCTGTTCGCCGTTGGGCCCTCTCGCATTGCCGGAGGTGCGTCCGAACAGATATGTAGCGCCTGGTCGCAGCCAGACTCGCTTCCCGCCCAGCCAGCCGCCGTCGTCGCCGTCGCCGTCGCAGGACACAAGCCACATGTTGAATGTCGGCGGCTCGATCGGGGCGGAAACGATGGCCGACGTTTATGTACTTGCGATCAAAAGACGTGCAGGCAGAAGACGCGGGGAAACGCGAGACGCGCTGGCTGGCACGTGCTGCGGCGCAGAGTGAATGCAGAAATAGAGACGAATCCTTCGGGTACAGTTTAGGCGACGACCAATCTCTCACGTTGCTCAGTTTCTGTCGAGCGAGTGTCTTCCCTAAGCACGCGACATGATCTTGCGGTACATGAGCCGCAGTGATGGCATCGGCGCACAATCATCAGCAGAGTCACTATCACCCCATCACCCCTGCCCCTTCGAAAGCTAGTCCCGCCGCTCTTGGCAATGGCGATGACAAGTCCAATGCGAACTTGATGGCCTATGCTTGCCAGACTTGCACGCGCCGAAAAGTCAAATGCGACAAAATTGGTCCAACATGCACCAGCTGTCGAGATCGCAAGCTAGAATGTACATACCAGGCGCCTCCGCCCCGGCGACGCAAACGCAAGCTCAGCGGTGGCGGCGTTGACGATGTACACGACAAGCTGGCGAGCTACGAGCGAGTCTTGCAAAGGCATGGCTTGCTGCCGCAGGACAACTATGTCTCTCCAGAGTCCGAGAGCAACTCACACAGTGCCTCGGCGGCGAACACCAGAACTGACGAGTCGACGTCCATCTCGTACAACAATCCCGAGACGTCTCGCACTGGAAAGATTGTGGCCGGTCAAGGCAAGTCGCGCTATATCGATAGCAACATCTGGCGTAGTCTGGGCGAGGAGGAAATGCAGCGCATGTCTGATGTCGAAGATGATGACGAAGATCCAACACTGCGTGCAACCACCGAGGATTTTGCTTCTGACCCTCTCACGAGAGCGTTTCTGGGCTACCAGTATAGTCTGACCCAATGCCATCCAACTCACGCCGAGGCCTTGATCCTGTGGAAGACCCATCGCGAACGTGTAGAACCACTTTGCAAGATATTGCATATTCCATCAACCACCGAAATGGTACATCGTGTGTCGCAAGATCCCGCTTCAGCGTCCAAATCGGAGGAGACAGTTCTCTTCGCCATCTATCACTTTGCAGTCGTGGCTGCGTCAGACGAGGAATGTATAGCGAGCTTCAGGGAATCTAGAGCAGCTTTGCGACAACGTTACAATTTTGCTGCGAGACAAGCACTGGTCAATGCCGGTTTTCTGAAGACAACTGAAATGAACATCATGTAAGAAAATCCACAATGGCTACCTGCACGCTGCTAATATGCTCTTTCATCGCGATCAGGCAAGCCTTCACGTTGTTCCTCATGTCCTGCAGAACCACATACGATCCCCACACCCTCTGGATTCTCACTGGAGTTGCCGTTAGGATTTCTCAAAGGAGTAAGTCTGGGTCGGAGACCAGAGCTTGCAACTGCTTCACATGAGATGTGGTCGCGACGTATTTACACGGATCGAGACTTCTGCTAACGTATCTCCCAGTGGGACTTCACCGAGATGGAGAATCTCTAGGCCTTCCACCTTTCGACGTACAGATGAGACGCCGCCTCTTCTACCAGATCATGCCACTAGATGGTGCTGCAAGCCACATGAGCGGAACAGGCATCGCGATCATGCCGCATACATGGGATGTCAAACCGCCTCTCAACATTAACGATGACCAAATCTGGCCTGGAATGACTGAGAAACCAGAACCGCAGCAAGGCGCGACTGACATGATCTTCTGCCTCACGCGTGCGACTGTCGGCCATGCATTTGTGCGCATGGGCGAATCGTTCTACGGCTCAAGTTTGAAGAGCCCCCAAGACATAGAACCTATCATCAAGGAAGCGGAAAGTAAAGTGGAAGAGAACTACATTCGCTACTGCGATATTGTGAATCCACTGCACTTCTTAACTATTAGCCTGGCCAGGTCGGCAATCACGGCTATGCGTCTACGAACACGACTTCCAAAAGTGAGAAATCAGACCGTCACCGATGCAGAAAGGAGGGAATTATTCCGGTTCGCACTGAAAATCATGGACACGGATGCGGCAGCTTGCGCTCAAGGAAGTTTGAAAATATACTCCTGGCATGTGCACACTTTCTTCGTGTGGGGCAGTTGGGACTCTGTGATATTCCTGGTCACCACTCTGCGGAAAGCCGATTTGCTTTCTCCAGAGGAGACAGACGCAGCTTGGAGCAGGCTCGAGATGGCGGCCAAAAACCATCCTGAGGTTTTGGAGTCTAAGCAAGCTCTCCACACTGCAATAAGACGCATATTACTAAAGGCATGGGAAATCAATCCGCCCAGTACCAAGATCCCTGAGCCAAGCTTTATAATGACGCTGCGCTCACTTCGTAAAGCTCGAGCGGAGAAGGAGAAGCAAGACGTCTTCAAAGATAAGGCAGTAGGCATAGAGCTCGGCGCTGTCGAACCCTCTCCTGTCAACGATGCCGACATCTTCACAAACCTATCTGGTGATATCAACATGGCACTTGGTAATGACTTCAACCTCGATAATGCCGACTGGAATTTCTGGGAAAATTTGATTCAAGACTATAATCAGACCCAGGGCGTATAGGCATTGCCGGCGCCGCTTCTTACTGGTAAATACTGTCCCCGCACTCGGGCACGCATGCTGAAATGCTGCTCAGAAGGGCGCTACGTGCCGGAAATTCTACTCAGGCTTGCTTATCATTGCTTGCCTGCTCCGACGACTTTGAGCTCTACTGTCGGCTCAACCGGTCCATTCCTTGGATGATCTTTCCATCGCTTCGCAGGAATGTTCTGGTCGTCTATTAGCACATTTCCGTACTGGAACTGGGTGCCTGCAACATACTTGTGCGAAAAAGTACTCGATGTCCTCCATGCTTCGCCCGGTAACTTCACCCACGCAGAAATAGACATATGAAAGCGTGATACAGCAAAGTCCAGTGTAGACGAAACCAGTTTTGGGTCCAAGATCAGCCGAGTAGTACAAGTACGGCAAGGTGAACACAGATGCCCACACCGTCACCCAAAATGCGCCCACGGCGACGGCATAAATCTTGGCTCGGTTGCGACCAACAGCCATTTCAGAAGCGATCGTCCATCCTAGAGGTCCCCAGGCGAAGTTGAACGCTGTGATCTCAATGATTACGAAAGAAATGATCACCTTGCCGAATGTTCGACTAACATCTCCGCCCGGTATTCCGAGACCGCCGACTATGAAGATGGAAATGGTCATCATAAAGGTGGTCGAGAGCAACAAAGGCCTCCTTGGAATCCTATTGGCGCATAGTACAGCCGCAAACACTGTAACGACTTGGATGGTGAAGACAATTATCGTCATCAAGAACGGATCCTCCAGTCCAATGGCCTTGGAGAAGACTGTGCCAAAATAGTAGAACCCTGCCAAATGAATGGTCAGCATAACCACCACGAAGGCGAAACAACGTGGTCACATCTCGTTCATACATTGAATGCCGTTAATCTGCTGTGCGACCAGAGCACCGGCTGAAAAAATTAGTTTGCGCCTTTCGATCGGATCAGTGACCAAGGAAATCCAGGATGAATCCGCCGCCAAATCGGCCTCCTCGCGAAGGCCTTCTTGTATCTGCGTCAAGTCGCTTTGCGGGTCATAAGATCTGTCCTCGCCGTGTATGCGAAGCAATGCTGCCTCAGCTTTCTGGTCACGCCCGTTGCGCAAAAGCCATCGTGGAGACTCTGGCACAAACCAGACTAGAGCAATCACGAGCGTTGGAAAGATCAATTGGAACCCGATTGGTAGACGGTAGGCCAGCCTCGTGCCATTACTCGCGACGCCTTTGTTAATCACAGCAGCCACAATCTGTGAGACTGACAAGGTGAGCTGCCAACACATTAGCAGTGGGCCACGTATCGCAGTCGGCGCCACCTCCTATGTAAAATCAGCGAATGCCTTCAATAGCATATGGAAACCAACGAACAGCCATGTACATTGGGGACGTCGCAGAGAAGGCTCCAACGCCCCATCCCATGACGGCCCGACCGGATGTAATCAGTGCGACACTAGAAGTTGCAGCCAGCTGCATCACTATCCCGATCACGAGTACGATGGCAGCAATCAGAAATACAGGCCTTCTTCCAAATCGGTCGTTGAGCGGCGCTGCCATTAAGGAGCCCACGAGCTCGCCGAGATTGATCATCGAAGTCATCGTCGAGAGCTGCGATGGCGATATCGCATAAGTACCATCCCTCGTATGTGAGCCAAAGTTGCGAATGAAAACATCCTGTACTGAATTAGCATTGCCTTTGCAGTGGCTTTCGGAGACTGACTAGCGCAGTAACTCCATTGAAGTACACCCCATCATAACCGTAGATACACGCTCCGAGAGCCGCATAGGCGCTGAAGACCCAGGCATTTCGATACTTGGACGGCATATTCTGCAGTCTTTGGACATAAGAGAGACCAAGAGAGTGGTGGTCAGAGGCAGTGCTCGTGTTGCATCATGGACAAGTCTACATTTAAAGAAACCTCGTGCTCTCCATGGAGCTCACTTGGCCCCGACCCCTACTGACCTGCTCACTCCACATTCTCAATGGACTTCGGTGGATCCCAGCAACCCACGCGCAAATGCCGATATCTGTTCGGGAGACGTTCCGAAAAATTACCAATCGAGGCAATTTGTGACCCAGAATCGGATGTTGCATACCGCTTGCGGCCTGGTAACGAGTCAATAACACCTGGTCCGCTTGCACTGGTGACCATTGTGGAGGGCACAACCTCCAACAAGAGTGCCCTCTTCCGTTATGTCTCTTCCCGATGACCAACGCCTCTCGGTCTTCTCAGGCTTTTACAGGCGACCAACTAACCAAGCCGCAGCAGATGCCGTCCCCTTGCTTGTGGATGATGAGTACCAGATATTTCACCTCACGACACCTCCGAACACTGTCCACCATCCACAACGATTGCGATCTTCCTGGAGTAGACTCAGATCGAAAGACCTGGTGCACTGGACTCGTGACCAGGATCCGGTGATTACGCCTACTTCACCTGGGCTCAATGATAGTTCCCATCAAGATGCAGATGGTGCGTGGACCGGATCTGCAGTACTGGATCCTAGTGGAAATCTTCGCATATTCTATACGGGTTACAATCTTGTTAAAGGCGGCAAGCAGGTCATCCTGAGTGCAACATCTGCGGATCGCCATGGCTCGAGATTCACCAAAGCAGAAGGCGAGATACAGATTACTTTAGACTCCGACAGAAGTTCGTTTGAAGATATAGACTTTCGGGATCCTTACGTCTTCTGTAACGAGGAACATCGAGTATACTGGATGCTTGTTGCCACACGTCTTGCCTGTGGACCTTCTCCAACCAGAGGTTGCATCGCGCTCCTTACCTCACCCGACCTTGATGTCTGGCATCTCTCTCCAGAACCATTATATGCACCAAATGATATGATTTGCCCCGAGTGTCCTGAGCTATTCAGAATCAGCGGGAAATGGTATCTTGTATATTCTCGTTTCCACGCTCCAGACGCTGGCACAGTTTATCGCATAGCTGACTCGCCATCTGGTCCATTCCGAGTCCCGAACGATGGGAGCCATGGAAGACTAGACGGAAGACGGTGGTATGCAGCGAAGTCTTGCACCAAGTCTGGAGATATAGATAAGAGGATTTTCTTTGGCTGGGTTGCCGATTGGCATGCAGATGATGGAAAATGGCTTTGGGGCGGTGACCTCGCACTTCCTCGAGAAGTGAGTGTCAATGAAGATGGCACATTGAGAATAAGGCCTGCAATCAACCTGAATCAGGATGCATTATTGCAGCTCGGCGTGGAAGCAAAGAGTCTCGAAGTCATGGAGTCTGTGCTGCTTGAGGCCATTGGATGCACAAAAGTTCAGCGTCTTGCAGGTACATCCGTATCGGCAACTTCTACTCATACCTTGGAGTTCACCATCGTCGATCACGACTGCGCATCTTTCGGACTCATTTTCCGTCCAGACAAGGATCAAGCCGGCTTCAAGCTTCGCTTTACACCTTCTCCTGTTGCTGGTCTTTTCACCGCTACGAGTGAGACTCCTAATCCACCTTTAGACGACTTCTGGGCAGATCAATATAAGCTCTACCTTCCTCGGCGAGTCGACGGACCAGAACTAGTTCGCCACGACCATCTACGCATTCAAGGACCGGTGACGATCTACGCTGCTAATGATAATGTTGAGGTGTATGTTGGCGGAAGGAGCATGACGTTCAGAATACTTTCGAAAATGGGAAAAGATGCAGCAGCGGTGAAGGAACTATATGCCATGTTTGTCGAAGATGGCAAAGTAGAGCTGGGCAGTATGAAGATGACAGTGCTAGATCCGCTGGGCGCGAAATTGGAGAATGCAGCATGATCTGGCCGAGCTCACTTGTCCCTCCACCTTGTCCATCGACTATTAATGCTACTGGACACATCTCTATAGAATGAACTAGCCGCAGCTGTCAAGCGGCCAATGATGCTGTGCCTATGCTGACTTGCAGAAGTGAAAATAATTGCGTGAACTATACATTGGAAGTTGCGACGGATGAAGGACCAAGAGCTCCTGGCCAGTCGCATCACCAATTTCCGGAGATCGGACAATATCACAGCAAAGGCAGTAGGAATTGTGAAACCGAACGTACCTTTGCTCGCAAAGGTAAAGTTGATGAAGATTTTAGTATGTGTCTTGCCATCAGAAATTGAAATCTTCGAATATAAGCTCCTTCCCAGTGATCCACTCCATCAGCTGCTTCCTGAGAGGTACAGCCGTACAAAGGTACACTCTCTTCACTTGCTCATCGAACACGACATCTTCTTGCTCGATGCGCCTCAGTTCCACTCCAATGTCTCTCCTCTGCAACTCTGCAACATCCTCGTCTTCTTGGGTACCATTGGTCACAAACACGGTCAATGACTTTTCTAGTCCTTCATGCCGACATATTGTGTCTGTCACCAAGCTTATGTCTTCCTTTCTCACGGTCCAGAGCACTTTCAGCCTCTCGACTTCCAGCCTGCCCAAGCTTGGTAGAATCGGTGTTATGCCTACACCGGCAGCCACGAACCCGATGGTCTCTTGTTCATCTTTCTGTGCCACCTCAAATTCGCCGCCGAATCCTTTGATGCCTACTTCAATCGGACGATTCATTGTCGAGCCTTTCTGCCTGAACAACCACTCCGTCGCAACGCCAACCTTCCGAATTGTAATCTCGAACTCGTCATCTTTCAACTTCCTCGTTGGAATGGGCGGGTTTCCTGGAGGACTGGAGACAGTGAACGTCCGCACAAAATCGTCGTTCAGGCTAAGAGGGTCATCGTCCCGCATATGTGAGTAGCCAAGGTCAAGTTGGGAAGCTAAATCGAAGGTCACGTACTGTCCAGCAGTGTAGTTGGCTGCATTTTCGAGGCTGAATCTGAAGCGGGATATGGTTGGTGTAATGACTTCTTGGGAGAGAAGATTTGCTTGCTGAAGACCAGTACCACCAGTAGATGCCGTTACGGGGGCCTTTTCGGAAGTAAGGTATCGTACTGACGGATTGTAGGGAGACGTTTTCCCAGGCACTCCTCGGAATGGCAGAGCTTGAGAGACGAAGCGAGCAGATTCCACGGTCACTTTGACTGCTAAATTAGAACGTGGCAGGAAATTAGAAGCATCTTGACCAACTAAGATCTCAGTGGTGCCCGTCAGGTACAACATATCTCCTATATCGAAGTCTGGTACGCAAAGGCCAGCCTTTGGCGTCAAAAAGAGGTTGCCCAAGGTCTGATATAATCTGTTTCCAGAATACTCCGGCCAGCAGAGCACTGCTCCTGAAGCTTCATTCGATGCCACACGAAGGAAACCTGCTGGGCCGCCTCGATGATTTGTGTCCATATCCAGGTCTTTCTGGGATGAAGAGACGAAGAATAGGTCGGATTTGTCGATCAGATCGAGCGCTTGCTGCGGCAACTGTGGCGACTCAGACACAAGTTCTGGTTTTGACCTCGCCTCAACGATGTGCTTTGAATTGAGATACTTTGGGCAGTTCCCTAAGCTTTGCTCTATCTTCAGCACGAGCTGTGTTTCGACGATATGCTCCTCTTGTCCGGTGACTTCGTCGTCTCGGGAGATGAGGGCACCAGCAATCATTCGGCCATACATTTTCGTTCGTTTACGTGTCTCCAAGTCAATCGTGAGACCGCTCACCATTCGCCCTGGGTCCTCCTGACGAACGACTTCGCCATTCGCTTCTTTGCCGACCAGAATCTCTACCACTGGATCGTATTTCCCAGTCACTGGTGTTTTGATGCCGATAATGCTTCCTCCCAGTGGCTGTGAAAGGCCTTTCTGGCCAGATCCCCAGAGTGTGGTCCATGGTCGTCCTTCGGCATCCAAGGTTCCTATGGCTATCAGTGGTGCTATTCGCAAGTGATTGGAGAGCTGGGGCGAGAGGGCAGGGACTGTGGGGTTGTCCACATCTGGCGCGCGCATAGCCTTGCGCATCTCCGACTCGCCCTCATGCCATGGCATGTCTTGAAGGAATATAGCAGCCATTTCTTGCTACCCTTATGAACTGGTTTGACAACGGTCAAGAGAGAGAAGGAATACGGACATGAACCAGATGAATTCGTTCGCACTGAACCTTAAAATGCGTCGCCTATTGACCTGCTGCTGACAAGTCTGGTTGTTGTCGGGCTGCTCAGCTTTCGAGATGCTTCCCAGTGGTTGTCATTGTCAGTGAACAAGCAAGGTCAACAGCAATTGTTTGATGACTGAGCTTCTGCTCAGCACTCGAGGCGGCGCTCCTCCCATGTTAGGGTTGTGGTTGGCGCAATTCCGCCATTTGAGCTTGGCTACTCTCGCTGGTGCTTTCCAAAGGAGGCATATTCGGGCGTGAAGACCTCTCCAAGCTTACCACATGAATCTGCACCACAGTCATGATTCCATACTCTGAGCCGCTGGACCGCTGCAGGTAGTCATGTGAGAAGCAGTCGCAGTGCCGGGTCGACTGATGAAGATATTGAAGGCTTGGTAAAGCTTGCATGACGTTGGCCTGAAAAAAGACCGTGGCTGGCAGCTTGCGTGATGTCACATACGACCGGCTATGGGACTACCATTGCTATTATGTACGTAGCTCACAGCGCGTCATTTTTCGCGTTTCTGGTGTTCAATCAGAATCCTCCTGGTTATCCTTCTCTGCATCTAACTTACGAATCGGTCAATTAACGAAGAAAACAATCAAACCGGGAACAAGTAGGTTGCACAAGCCTGGAAGCTTTACCCGAGGTCTAACTGAGAGCAGAGAACAAACAAATCCTCATCTTCTCAACAACATCACTATGCAGTCCTTTCGTCAAATCGCAGCTCGCCAACCAGCACGCGTGTTCCGTGTTCAGCAGACACGGCAATTGAGCTGCTCGCGATCGCTGCGATTGAAGGAGGACAAACTGCAGGATGGCCACGAGCTCGAGAAAGCAAAGCAGCAACAGCATCACAGCGAGGAGAAGCGCGACGAACTGAGATCATCATCCGAGAGCGCAGTGAAGGCAGACCAGAACAAGCAAGACGTTGAGAGCTTACAGAAGGAGACGGCGAAACAGTCGCAGAAAGAGCACCCTCACGGAAAATCGTAGAATGTAGGGAGGCATTGAAGCATCGTTCTGTGTGGGAGGAGATGTACAGTGTACATATTGCGGACAAATTATAGCTCTATGGTGGTAGATCCAACGAGCTACAACATCATACTTCATGCTCATCTTCAGCTCTGTAGTATGTGCCTTGACTTCAAACATTCCAAACGATCAGCTTCTGGTCGAAGCCTCCACTGACGAGGATTTCTTTCTGGCCTTCTTCGCTCTTCACCATTCCTGCCCAAAGACATCTCACTTTACTCCCAGCTTTATGCCCAAGCAGGGTCGCAACGACTTTCCCAGAACATGCCTCGATTCCTCTCACAGCGCCATCGTCGCCGTTGACCCAGACTCCGCTGCCATCTGGTCTCCATACGACAGCCGGAGTGGAATATGCTGTCTGCGGAGCCATCGTTGTACAGTGTATCCGAATCGCAGCATGCTCGCGATCTGCAACTGCAAGTGCAGCTCTGGCTTGAGACGCTTGTGTTTCTTGGACAGGAGTGTCATCGAGAAGAGAGCTTCGGAGAGCTTGAGGCGGCGGGCGTGCAGGCTCAGGCTCCCAAGGCGGGAACAGCAGTCGTACGATCAGAAGCTTCATATGCGGAACTGAAGACGTTCCAACAGCAAGCAAGGTAGGGTCCGTTGGGCACAGCTCAAATGAAGAGGGAGTGAAGGCTACCCAGGCATTTGAGTGTGGTGCGAGGTTCTGTTGCCCCAAGAGACGTGGCTTATCCTCAACCGAATAGAAGAAGATGTTGTTGGAATCTGTTCTGCTCACCAAGAGAACTGGTTCCTGGTTCTGTGAATGTCGAAGCCAAATCATCGCTTCAGGCTTTGTTTGCAATGGTATCGTAGCTTTTGGTTCGCCCAGCTCGATCGCATCATTGGTGACATTGGGCTTGTAGACGATTATTTGGTTGTCCCATCCCGCTGTAGCAAGAATGGTTCCTGTCGTACTATCCTCGAGTACAGCCACTTTGACTACATACTTGGAATGATCTCGTCGCTTGGAAATGGAGTTTCCGTTGGTATCATTCAGATGCAAAGATCCAGACATGGATGAAGTAAGCAGATGCTCGCTTTTCAGTGTTGAGCAAGACAATACTGGCGAATCGTGTAGGTTTGACAAAGTGCTTTGTAGAGCATTAGACCAAGCATCAATAATGTGCACTTTGCGATCAGCAGTAGAGACCAGTAAGGCTGGGGCTGGCGTCTTTCCACGCTCGGCGATTTCTTGGACCTGAGTGCTTAGGATGTTGGATGAAGTAGGAAGGACATCGATCTCTTTGGCCTTAGATGGTGCTGCAAAGTTCATCAGCAAACGGTAAAGAGATATTCTTGAGAAACATACCTGGCTGACTCCATCCTAAATTCGCGTCCTCAACACCTAATTTTTCAAATTTTATAGAGACGTCGAAAGTCTTCTTCTCTTCAAGCAAAGTCTCTATCGTGAGATCGCCTTTCGAAACATTTCCAGCATCGTAAGGCAGACCAACTTCATTGATGAATGCTTCATATGTCTAGCATTGCTTAGCCATATGTCAGCGATAGAAGTCTGACGTTTGGCAGTACTTACTTCCGTGTAGTTGTTCGACTTCAAGTATCGCGCCACAATGACTGCCGGTGAGTCTGTAGCAGGCATTCTGTTGATACGCTCGCAGATCAAATTAGACTCAGCCGCCGTTCACCTCTGAAAGCTTTCCAAATCTTGATTATTCGGGGAAATGTGTTGCGAGGCAGAGGTGTGCTGGACATGGAGTTGCTTGTCTCAGAAGCTCAAACGGGTGGGGTCTGAGCACGAGTCGTTCCTTCTTCACCTCAAACTTCAACATGTGACGAAACAAAACCGCTGCCCTTCTAGATCTGTGCCGGAACATAGCTTGCACGAAACTTAACACACTCTCCGGATACTCTGCATAGCTATGAGCGCAATAAAATGGCACTACAATGCGGCGTGTGCCACGAACAAGAATCCAAGTATAAATGCAAGACCTGCGAGATAAGATAGTATGTGCCTCGCCATTACTGAGTTCCTAGTGAAACACAGCTAATTCATCACAGCTGCTCTATAGCTTGCTACAAATCACACAAGACCATTCACGAAGGCGAAGAAAATGCTGCGCCTTCTAATTCAGCATCTCAAGCACAAGCTCCCGCCACAGAGAACCAAAAATCCACCCAAAGCAAGGCTCCACAAAGAAAACCACCATATGCCGACTTTGAGCATGATCCAGACTTCAAACTCCTAATGCAAAGATATCCAAAGCTGTACTACGAGATTTCCGCAGTCTTTGCCATGACGCTTGAGCCCGGTCCAGATGATCAGCGGACTTGGAGGGAATCTGGTCTGTTCTCGGAACCACACGACCATCGGAGCTCATTCAGAGGTGGTCGAGGCGGACGTTCTCGTGGTCGAGGCGGCCATCACCATCAAGGAGAGCACGATGAGAAATTGCGAGGACCGTGGACGCGGGAGAAGGGCGATAGGCAGGCACAAGATGTTATGCACCGGCTGAGGCACGTGGATGATGAAGAGGTTTCTGAAGGTATGGTGGAATTCATCAAACTGTGCGGGATCAAGTTTGGAGAGTGAGTGATGTTCGTCATCCAGTATTTCTGCAGCTTCGCATTGCGCATCGAAAGCATGCTGGACACAATCACAGAGATAGTACGGCTTTTGTGGTACCCTTAATGTCTTGACATACCGAAAGCCTTTCCGAGTACGTTACTCTCTCCTCAACCATTACACATCCCCGCTCTTGCTGCCGCGAGGCTGCAGTAATCTATGACAAGACCAATATTGCTGCACAAGTGGTATCACGCTCTTTATACAGCTGCCAACAGCTCCTCCTTCCACGCGCGCTGTGTATCCGCATTCATCCATATCTCCTCGAATAGCACCAAAATTTGCTTTTCGAACGCCTGATAGCTTTCCCAATTCCTTCCAAGAGGCGCCAAATATAATTTCTGCTTCATCAAATGTCGGGTATGTGCTCAAATGTCGTTCGTCGTCAAATCATCGCCCTCTATCGTCTCAATATGTGTCTCGCATGATTGCTCTCCTCCGAAGATCCAATGTTTATATTTCCAAACTAGCTCTTGCTTCATCTCATCGCCTGAAAAACTCCTTGAATTTAGCCGCTGACCCTGTAGCTGCGTTGGCTGGAGGCTCACAAGCCACACTGCGCTCGTAAAGTTCCTGCCATAGGAGGTTAGCTTCACGCCGATTTCGCGATTGTTTTCAACCTGAATCTCACCTCTTCGTCTTTCACCAGCTTCACGTCCAAGATCAGTTCTTTGATCTCTTTATTACCGGCAAGACCACCCAAATTCTTGTAGGGCATTCCTTGGGCTCTTTGCAGAGAAACGATGACGTCTCCCATGATCTCGAATTTCTTCCAATTGATTCTTCCATCCTTCTCATCACCGATGAATGTCTTATTGCCTTCTTCTGCAGTAGCCAGATCTCTTTGGTGAAGCGGTAGGTAAGGTATGCGCTCAGTCGAGCTATTCTCCCACGCGAGGCGGTACGCGAAATGCGATCGAGAAGGTGCCATGAGAATTTCAAGTTTGAGCCAGTCCTTGCCGACGTCGGGGGGAAGTAATTCTCGTGTCTGCGCAAGTCGATGTACTGATGTCGATTTCACTCCAGCAATGATCGCCCCCAGGGCATTGTAATTGTTGAGCTCTCGCAGTTTTCTTGCAATTCGCATGAACTTTTCGAGCATCAACGCGCGATGTTTAGGCTTGTCGCGAAGCAGTACGTAATTCGCCACCCAGGATGCCAATTGGTTGAAGTGCTCAATCATTCGGTTGACGTGTGCCAGGTTTCTGCAACTATTCTTTTGCTCTTTGCTTAACGACACATGCCGGACCAGATCTCGAGGTCGTATCGATGAGAACATAATCCAGTCGATTCGTGTGAGCTCTCTAGCTATAAGATCATCGGGCTTCTCCATAAGCGTGCGCCACTCGATTTTGGTGAGCGGATTTCTTGGTATGGGATGTAGACCCGATGCAACTCTCTGCGCTTGCTCGACATATAATAGCTGTTGGTTGGCAAGCTTTGGAAGGTTGTCAATGGGAACCTCGTCGTACAATGTGCTGCCGCTCAGCGTAGAGTCGAAGTTGAACTCGGGGTCGTCAAGAAGCGTGCTAGCTGTCGAGGACATTGAGCTTCGAGAGAACTCTCCTGAAGCATACCTGTCTTTGTCGTTGCACGCCCACTCGGTGTCATCATCGGCCGCAATTATGTCAATAGCAAGACCAATTTCTCGCGAAGCAGCGGCGAAAATACGGCTATCACTCAGTTTGGTCGCGAAGGTCTGTAGTCTGCGTTTCGTCTTCGGAAAGGCAAAGTCTCCGGGATATCCGCTGACCCATTTCTGCAGCACATGAAGGTATCGAAGTTGCGATGCAGACTTTGCGATCATGGGCGAGGCATTCTGTTCTAATGTGTCAAAGCGTTGTACAATGGCCTCCAGAAGCTTGCCAGGGGCAGCAAAGTTGCGGTACAGCGCCAGGAATATGTCAGTATATTTTAAATCGGCTTTCGAGGTAGGTTGATCGAGCAAACGGTCCACGAGCTCATCAAATGTGGCTCCACTCTCAGCGAGTGTTGAAGAGGGCGAGCTGCCCGGTACTCGATCCTGATCGCCACTAAATGATGAACGAGACGATGTGGTGGCTGGCTCACTTCCAGACTCCTCGAGCAGGAATGAGCTACCCATTTGGTCGTCAGGCACCTTGAGACGATCGCCTTGGTCGTAGGCGGGGAACTTGGAGTCAACACGGGCGTGCTTTAGATCCACAAAGCCGGTATGCTCCGAATTAGCACGCGAATGTCCCGCCGATGGTATGCGCGGCGACAGTGATCGCACCGCGTTTGAATGTGCTCTTCGTCGATGTGCTGAAGAGCTGCGTTGATGTTCTTCTAGGATCATGTCAGCAGCGGTCCTTAATTTCCGAACATGGGCGAGGGCCTGGCAGACCTTGAGATGTTTGGGAGACCTGCACAATCGCGTTCAGGAGGGTGACCAGCCCACGTTTGTGACCTTCTGGGTTGGAATCAGATATCTGAAAGGTTGGTACGCTGCCGAGATTCCGTTTCGCAGCTTGTTCAAATGACGTCGGGTCGATTTCGCGCTCTGATGGAGGTGTATCGCACTTGTTGGCGATGAGAACGGTTGGTATGGAAGTTTTTGTGATCGCATCTGGTCGCCACACAGTCAGTGCTTTTCGTCCCACCGCACTTCATATATCGACGTAGATCCGCTACCAACGGCGCGACTACAGCACGAGGCATTACTCACTCAGTGTCTCGGGCAAGTCTTCAACAGAGCTCTTGTCCTGGATGTCGTACAGTGCCACAACGCCGTCCACGTGCGGCATCATCTTATCCTCAATCGTGTCCGGCCAATTGATCGGGTCATCGTTGTCGTCGTCGATGTCGACTTCGTTGAGCGGAACCTCGAGCAGGCGCACCAGGTAGATGCTGTCGTCGCCAACGATGGGGATTCTGCGTTCGGTGGCCTGCGATTCGGGCAGGGCGGGCAGCTCGAGTGCACGCTGCACAAAGGTGGACTTTCCCACGGACGAGCTGCCCACAATGGCGATGTTGATTTCTGGCAGCGGCTGCGACAGCTGTTGTAACGAGGTGCCTAATTAGCTGCTATTCTTGTCGCGTGCCTGACCCAATGGCACCTGATGCCCACCCTCTGAGTTCAACCTTAACGACACGCGCAATGGGAGGCAGGACATGCGTACCTCTGGATTCTGAAACGGGCGAAAGTGCCGGATTGCACCAATCGCGCCAGCAACCTCGACGTCGTCTTGCACGGCGTCGCTGCTGCTGTTGGCACTGTTACTGGCATGTGCGCTCGCGCTACTCCTCTCCTGCTGTGCCGTCTCATCATCGCCTCCGGCCGCGCCTCCAGCAGGCCGCCCTGGTCGCTTGAGCTCCAGCAGGGATGAAGACTGGGCCCGGCTCTTGACCAGCGGCCGAGCTTGAGCATGCTCGTTTGCAGCACCAGCGATGGCAGCAGAAGACGCAGACGCTGTCAACAACGTCGGTTTGCTGCCACGCCGTGGCCCTGCCCCGCCACTATGGCTGCTGTTGTTGGCATTGAGGATGTGGTTGTTTCTCCCTGCGCCAGCCGCGTAGTACTGCGCGTACGAGTCGCTGCTCTTGGCTTTGGCCTGTCTCTCGAAGCGCTGGGAATCGAAAGCAGCAGCACTCCCGATTCTTCGTGGCTCTGGCATTTCGCGGCGCATGCGCCTGGTAAACGCCGATGCCGCTTACTGCTCGTGCCCACTCGCTGCACGATACTGTATGCTGTGCGACCCGATATTGCACGCGATTCCTGAAAGGGTCCGATAGGGATAGAGAGGCAGCGAAGCGCCCATGACCTTCGCGTTGTTCACCGTACGTTGATGATTGGGAGTATGAGGGTAAGGATGGAGAAGGGGAACAGCTTCCTCAGCTTGGACGGCACTCGTCGTGCCTCAATGGCCAGCGATCCGTCCCATATGCAATGCGGGTTCATGCGTGAACAGGCTGCTGCAGAGTAGTTTTTGCCAAGCTCGACGTGCAGCACATGTAGGGGACTCCTAGTCTCGGGAGCAAACCTTATACAGCGTGTCTCGACAGGTCCACATAATTCGTAGGGCAGCAGGGAGAAACGAAATCGCAGAAAACTTGTTGCTAGGCGTTGATGGTGTGGTATCCATTATGTCAGCCTCACCTTTCCAGCGGAAACTTGAAGGCGTCTGAACGATGCTACGCAACACATCTACCACAGCAAACGACTCGCTAGTTCATACGCAACCCATGCCACAGCCGATCCGCCCACTGCAAGTACACTGACTCCGATCACAAAAGTCTTTAGGTTTCTGCTCTCTACGTGGGAAAAAGAAGCTTTCTCTTCCTCGCACTCGCCCATCTCTGTTATCGTCGCTGATAAGATCGTCGTGTCAGCCAGCGTCTCTTGCATCATAAGCCGTGGCATCTGCATGTATGGTTGGACTTACAGTATTCAGGGACATATTTGAATGAGAAAGTGCTCTCTTGACCCTTCAACCCATACTTTGAGTACACGATAATGGCATAGAAGACAGATTTTAATGTCTCGATTTTTCGTTTGTCGAGGTATGGGATCGCTCGATACGTGTAGCAAAACACGCAAAAGAACCTATAAGCGGCAAGGTCAGCACGTGCGCGATCGATCTCAATGGTTTTGACGAGTTGTACAGGCACTGGCCGGCCATTAATGCCCAGTAGTAAAGAGACGGTCGACTCAAGCCAAGTGCATCACACAAATCATTCCCATTTAGCCATCGAGCTGAAGCCACGAGGAAGTCCGCAGAAGTGTACCCCGGCGGTTGCCCTTCCAGGGATTTGATGATATTGTTGGCCATAATCTTCGATGTCGGAGTTGGATCGATTTCATACAGCAATAGAGCCTCCATCATTCGTCTTGCTTGTCCTGGAGTCTCGAAATGCCCGTCAGGACAACCTATCACATAACCAATATAACGCCACAGCGCGATATAATCGATCGTTTCCTGCTTTCGTAGAAATATTCCTTGTCTAGGTAAGCTCATCCACACCAGTGATGCGGAGAAAGTGGTGATCGTTGCCAGATTATCAAGGTCGTTGATAGGTATGCCCCAAGCTTCCACATCGTAATATTCGGGTCTTCCAGCTCGGAGTTTCATGATGCGTTGTCGTACAGCAGCATGAAGCAACCGCACTCTGATCGTTGATGCAAAGCCATCGCCACCAGGTTGCATGCTCTCCAGACTCTTCGTACATTGTAGGATGTGTTGTGTAGTCTCGAAGAGCCTTCCTCTCGCCACCTTTGTCGAAAAGCCTCCAGTCCTGGCGAGCGTCTCAACGACCCGCGCTGCACCCATTCCGCCTAGTAAACTCTGATATGCTAGACCAGTCAACATAGCCCCGCCATATCTGTAGAACACATCTTGTCCTCGCTGTATCTGTTCCCAGTCGACCCATGACGGGACAGTGTTGACATCGTTCCAAAAGCGATGAAGCAGCTCATCGGAGCCTTCATGTTCTTTCAAGATCGCATATAGATCTCGCTGTGGTACCTTGGGCCTATCTTCGGGCACCTCTTTTTGGTCTGCGTCGCTCTTCGGAGTCGCTGTGAACTGGCTATTGCCACGCGGTAATTGTTTACTTTGCGGTGGCGAGATCTCGTTCAATCGATCGAGTACTTGTTCGGCAAGGACGTCATAGGAGTGTTTTAGCGGTTCGCATTGCTCAGGCGTGAGGTGTTTGTCAGTCAGTTCGAAAGTGTAGCCCCAGCAACTATGAACCATGTCAGCAATGGGTACATTGGGAGTTAGCATGTGAAAGTACCCACTCGCGTGTGTTGGCTGTCTTGCGTCTGAAAGGGTTAGGCCAAGCCATATGAAAAAGAAATACTGCGAAATGAGAGAGTTGCAAGACTGCCAATGATGAGCCAAAAGGGAATAATGCGACCAATACTCAGAAGAGCAATCTAGAAGGGAAACAATAAACATATCAATCAAGCTACCGAGCGGTACTTGAACCGCGGCGGGTCCTTCGAAGGGCCTCGTGACGCCATCGACAGCTCGCGCTTCCAGTACTTCAGATAGGTCAGAAGGTGCAGTCAGGAGCACCGAAGTTCGACAAGGAGGGTGAAGGAAGAAGGAGAGAGGCGAGATTGACGAGAAGAATGGTCTGGCAAGCGTGCACAGAAGTGAGATGGCGGTGGAGTGGAACGCTCGACTGAGCATCTCGGCAAGCTTTGAGCCGCCGGCAAGCCGAACAAAAATTCCCAATGTCACTTCTGCCAGTCTCTCTCCTGTCGTCATAACTGAAGCGTCTTTTCGTTGAGAACAACAAACGAGATTTTCATGCTGGGATTTGGAGACTGCAATTATGTATCAAGCCAGGGCATTCACTGACACCAAAATCTGGTTGCAATCCCACTGGACTTTGTAGTAGAGGAAGGTGTTTCGCGAAAAGTTCAGCCATCCAGTCGACAGGACGACTGAACGAACATTACATGTAGCGAAGCATATCACATTCATATGCTCAGGCATCAACTTCATAAACATTGTCCGGCGACAGACGACTCCTCAAGGCGGCCTTCAGAATCATGTTCTTGGCTTCAAGTGCATCACCAGGACAAGCACGATGAACAACAAAACCGACACAACTGGAAACAATGATCAAATCCCAGGAAGTGACCTGCATGCGCTGATCGACCTCACAAGAAAGCTGCACCGACTCACGAAATATCCGGAGAGACTATAGGAGCAGCAATACGAAATTCTCACATCTATGCAAGATCGCGCGAAGAAGTATCAAACAGGGCTACTGGAAGATGATGCTTTGTATGCACCATATCAATCAACTCGGCTCGAGTACAAGGATCATGCTGCGAAGATTGCAGAGAGACTCTTTCGTTCGATGAATCTGAATTCAGATTCGAAGCCAGTGAGCAGTCTACCCAAGCACTCCGCGCGGTCCATAAAGGTCGATCAGCGTCAGATCATCGCGAAGCTGTGTGAGTGGTATGCAAAGCGTGTGGTATCTTTCAGGAGGGATATCAGTATTGCGGGCCATGCTCTTGCCCCACTCATCATGCTTGCGGCTTTTGAGTACATTTGTGAAATGGATGCGCAGGTGGTAGAGAGCATGGTATTCAAGGAAGAATTGCGCAAGCGACTGGAAAAAGTGCCAATTAGTCGCGAATGTCAGGAATGGAAGGACCTAAATTCCTGGAAGGCGGATCTTGGGGAACTGCTGCTTCATTTAGCCAGGGATGACGAACGCAAATTCATCGAGGCAGATTACGAGGGCGTATTTCGGTACCTCGTCGAGCGTGGTGTGATGAAAGAAACCCGCAGTGAAGGGTAGCACTGCTATGATGATAGCATGACTAGCGGCAGTGCGATGTGCATGCACGTCCAACTTGACATATGCGAAGCGAATGCATAGCTCCCACTATCAAGCTGGGTCGAGTTCATGCTCTGATGTCCAAGCTCTCCGATTCAATCCTTCTTGCTCCATGGCTTCTAGCCGTAGCCGCGCTGTGCCTGTTGTTGGCCGTCATTTCGATCTACCATGACATATTCACTTCCGCCATTTGTAGGTCTGTCATCGTTCTGCGGTGCTGTGGGCGGTCGCGAAAGTTGACCAGCCAAGGGGCTAGGCTTTGGAGGGCCGTCCGCTGGTGCTGCCTGCCTGTCGTTCGTGCTAGCTCGGTCAGCTCCAGTGAGGTTGAAGACACGAAGCAGAGCGTCAGTACCTCAGCCCTTGTCTCGCTGGCGAGTTACCCCTCGACACTCGAGCCAAACGTTCTTCAGTCTCTCGCAGTTTCGCTTCCAGTTGCTGTAATGTCTGTTCGCCGGAGGTCACTGTTTGCTTTCTGCTTTCGTTAGTCCAATGCGCTTTCACTCTGCATGTTGTAGGGCAGCTCACTTCTCCTCGACCTTTTGCGACAGGTGGTCCACGGCGGGGTCGGAGCTCAATGCGAACATGGAGTCAAGTTCTGCAGCGAAGTTCTGTGCAATTGTGCTGGACAGAACATGTCAGAGATGACTGAAGCTGGACTATGTCTAAGACACAGACTCACGACTCCGGACGGGGCAGCTTTTGCGGCAGCTGTTGCGTCTGTGCTGGTTGTGGTGGTGGTGGTTGTTCTTCGTCGGCCATGTTGCTGTTCAATTCGGCTCGAAGGCAAGCGCCAGGCCTGCAACAATAATGTCAAGCTGCGAGGTTCAGTCGAGCGCTTTGCGGTGAAGGTTGAGGTGTTGTAGCGCAAAGCAATGGAATAGCGTGAAGGGTGGGTAGTGGTCGGTTTGCGAGTGGTTTAATTATTATTGATGATAGTCAAGACGATGATGATCTACTACGAGGGGAACGCGCGCGATCTGTGCGTCGTTGCTTGCTCGAAAGGAGTCAGTTCGGCTCATGAGAGCAAGGACCACGCAAGGTCGGACATTGCAGTGCAGTGCCTCAGATTCCACGACTCGAGCTGCCGAAGCACCAGCAGCAGCAGCAGCGTCAGACCGTTCACGGTGCGGAGGAGTATGTAGTAGTATGAAGGCATCGGATGTCGAGTAAATATTGATGAGTAGGCCGTGAGCGCATCGACGGGAGAGAGCTCCACTCATCTCAGCAGCAGTCAACACTGGACTGGCTTGCTGGCCTGGCTGGCCTGGTGAACGGCTGCGGCTTTTTGGCTTGGCTGAACGGCCCAGAGCTAGCGCGAAATTTGGAGCAGGCCTCTTTCTGCAGTACTCCCGTCCAGTTCTGTGTGAGTACTAAGTAGTGAGAGCAGGCCAGTAAAACGCGACCGACGACCATCGCAACGCCCATCAACGCCCACACCACTACGCCGCACCACATTGATAATACATGCCGGAACGATGCTCGCCCATTAGACGACCATGTTAATCAAATTTGATGCTCGCGCGCCGTAATAATATCATGAGTGCACTGCATGCACCGGCCGACCGAAGTGCAGCTCGTCGGAGGAGCAGGAGCAGGAGCAGGAGCAGGAGCAGGAGCAGGAGCAGGAGCAGGACCAGCGTCGCTGGCGCTGTCGCTGCTGCCCTCGACCTCGCCGTTGATGACTTCTCTCGTCACCGCCTACACTGAGCTGGAACAAGTGCTCCTGTTTCAAGCACTGCGCGCCGACGGCGTCCACTCCATCAGCTTCAACCGCATTTCCGACCAGCTCAAGAGCATCCCACTTGTCCGCAGCGATCCATCCTACGACAGCGGTCGCTTGAGCCCCGATGCACTGCGCGAACTCTACCTAGGCCTTTTGAAAGATGAGGTCAAGCGCGACCTGGAGCGACAGCAGAATGGCGACTCGCATCTCACAAATGGAGACCTCTCCCCAGGCTCCAGAAAACGAAAAGCCCCAAGTCCTAGCCTGCCGACTGTGAACGAAGCCGCACAACACTCGCATCTGATACCTCAGCTGGTGGAACGATTATATGCCAGTTATCGCGAGAAGACAGTCGTCAAGCTCAAAGGCTACGAGAACAAATATGCTGAGACGAAACGCGAGATCGCCGAGATCGAGGCCGGTCAATGGGATGAACGTCTGCAGCGAGCGAAACCCTCGCCCAAGCCTTCGTCCACAGCGCACACTCAACCTGTGCTTGCACGGAATGACAATGCCACGCAGCCAACTTCTGCAAGTGCGAGTCCGGTGGTTTCAAAGCCAGCAGAGAATGGCACCCAAGCTCCACCGAAACGATATTCTCAGGCGAAGATCGATGCTGTGATCAATCATGGACCAGAACCGCAGGACAGTCCTGGAGGCCATCGAAGAGCTTCGTCCAATACGAAGCTCCCTCCTCTCTCGGAGATGGCACCTCAATCGCCTCGGTTTGGAATTCCTCCAAAAATACCAGGTCCGCCGCCGCCTCATCATCAATCGATGCAACAAATGCCACCACATGGACCCAACCATGCGTACAGCCAGACTCCTCCGACAGCACATCAGTCTCCATATGCGCCTCACCACGCTCATCCACGGCAAGGCTCGATGAACAGTCCTCAGATCCAGCAGTCTCTGTCGAGGCCATCTTCCTCGCCACGACCCATTTTACCACCTCCGCCCGGCATGTCTTTACCACCGCCATCGCCGGTACCACATTCAGGGTCTCCTCGACAAGCTCAGTACGGGCCTCCACTCGCACCCCAACCACATTATCAGCCGCCACCGCAGCATCGTAATGTGCAACCAGCGCCGCCGCATCCAGGATATCCGGTGACTCCAATGCACCAGCATCCGCCTGCTGGCTATTACCAACAGCAGCCGTATCCAGATCGAAGAACGTCTTATCAATCACAGCAGCCGCACACTCCGACTTACCCAAGCCATCCGCCTATGCCAAATCAACAGCCATATATGCAACCCCATCCAGGTCATGGTCAGCAGAGCATGTATATGCAGCCTTTCCAAGTGGCACCCCAGGATCCCAACAGGCCAATTGCCCCGCAACATCATCGTCCTTCGCAATCGCCCATGCCTGTGCAAGCGACTACACCATATTCATCTTATGTGCAGAATGGGCCAGCAACAGGTCCACGACCGCCGCCACAGCAAGCTCGTCTGGTGAGTGATATCATTGCCGCGCTCGCCACGCCACCACGACCTAAAGTCAGGCCGCTTTGGAAGGAAGGATTTCGGCCGTCTCCTGTTGTCACTGGCACAGAAGTGCCAAGGCCGATTGCTGAGCCACTGAGTCCCACACTGGAGCGTGTCAAATCTCCTGCACGTTCGACTAGGTCTACGCGAGGAAGAGATGTGCCGACCGTAGAAGAGCCGCTTAACGCAGAGCCGGCTTCCAAGACACGGAGCAGTCGGCGGAAAAATAAGAGAGATCGAAGTCCTCACAGTGTTGTTTCTTCCACTGCGGACGAGTCCAAATATGCCCGCAGTACTCGCAGCCAGTCTGTCAGCACCGCAGCTGGAGCATATCCGCCTTCCGATGATCGACCTGGTAGTCGCAATGGCGTCAAGGCAGAGCCATCGACCCCAGCTAACATGCTGGAAGAAGCTGAGCCAATGCAGGCGCCCTCCACTTCAACTACAGGTATGGTCACTCGCAAACGCCGCGGAACGGTACAATCGCAGCCAGCACCGACGAATAATAAGCGGAAACGGCAAGAATCTCCTGCGCCAGCTACGACATCTGCTCATGAAGATGAAAATGCTTCAACTCCGCCGCCACGCAGCAACATTGTCGTTGCAACTCGGAACTTCGCAAAGATGTCCTCTGCCGTGATGAATGACATACTCAGCCATAAGCATGCTGCTTACTTCAATGCTCCAGTACGCGACAAGGATGCGCCAGGATATAGCGACATTGTGCTTCAGCCACAAAATCTCAAAGCAATCAGAAGCGCAATCACAGCTGGCACCCACGCGATAAAGGCTGCTTCGGCGGCCATGGACGATTCGTCAGATCCCACGACTGGCACGATAGAACTCGAACGCACCGCAGACGTCATACCTCCCAAGGCAATCGTGAATGGAGCTCAGCTCGAGAAGGAGCTCTATCGCATGTTTGCCAATGCATACATGTTCAATCCTGGCGAAGATGGAATGGCATTGTCGACGAAAGAAATGTTTGAGGATGTCGAGGCAAAAATGAGCGAATGGCGTGGAACAGAGCGTCTTGCTGGCGTCGAAGAAGAGGAGGACGGCAAGGGAAAGCGTCGCAAGGTGTAGTGCACCTCGCGTTGACGCTTGTCATCTTTGATCGAACATTTGTAAGCATAAAAACCACCAGGCAGTGAACCGCTGTCCAGCTGTACGGCGATCAGTCATACTTGTAACAAAAAGAAACGTGCTCTGAACAGGAAGCACTAATGAACCTCAACTTCATGCATGAAATCATGTACATGTCTCAACAAATGCTGGTAGCTGGCTCAATCATCTCCTTGCCAATGGGTATCAATCGCACTCAAATCTTCAGAGCCTCCATCTCCTCCTGGTCAACCATGCTTGGGCGCCGAGTATGCTGGCCCTTTGCGCCTTCCACCGAAGCAACAATCGAGACACCAAAGTATACTCGCAAAGAGCAACAATCCCGTTGCAACCCATGTGATGATCAAGAAATTCTTGCCCTTGCTCGCGCTCACTCCAATGTCGTTGCCATACTCGTTGATAACATCGCTAGCCTTGACAGCAATGGCAGTCGCGATCGCACTCGCGATTCCCAAGACTATAAACGCAAACCAGTCAAGGATCACATTTATGAGCGCTGACAATCGTCCTTGGAGGAAGAATGAACCGCCAGCCTTAGGAGAAGTCCCGTCAGCATCGATTCCGTCACATGGCTGATAGTCGCACTCACCGATAACAAAGCAACCCCAATAAATCCAATCGCAATACAATACAGCACAAATGTGGCTTTCGCACTGATTCTCAAAGCATCGATACCTTTCTGGATATCGTCTGGCCAGTCCAAATCACTTAGATCGACTCCGGTCCCACTCTCGTCGAGTTCTCTTTGAAGGATTCCTTCGGGGTCGAAGTTGTACATCGCAGTCCTGTTGCTGCATTCCGTGACATTCTTGCTGATATCATCCTTTGACAGAGTAGCATTGGGTACTGGTCCTGGTTTGTAATAGCCCTCGCAATAGGTCATCAGATGGGCGGAATAGAAATCATGGAGACCTAGATCGCGAGCCGTTGAAGTGATTAGGTCTTGGATATCGGATTCAATGCTATTGGTCACATTGTCGATCAATTGGCCTAGAGTGGAGGAGGAGGATTCGGAGGTGTTGAAGATGTTTTGGCCGATTCGTGAGGTGTTGAGCTGGTAGTGTGGTTAGAATTGAGCATTGGTTCAATACATTTGAAGGATATGCATACAGTGAGCACGGCATAGTCTTCCATAACCCCTTTCGAGGAGCCCGCGAAGAGGCATAGGAAGGCAAGGACCAGAGATGCCGCGCAGCATATGAATGGACCTATCGCTAACCAGCGCATGTTTCTTTACATGTGTTGCCTCAGATCGTGTGAGAATATTGATCGTAGATCTGCTCAAGATTCTGTTACAGAGAAAACACTCCTTGAGCAATTATGTTTCCCAGATGTCGTTGTGCAAGAAAAGGTTCTTCCGGAGTATTGTTGCACTTCCTGGAGTTTAGCAAGTTCTTGTATCATGCCACTACCGTCGATGCGTCACCCGAGAGCACGAACCAACCACGCGCTATACAGGTCTCTTGACCACGGCATGCCGAAAAAGCAAGCAACTATCAGGACAGGCAAGCGTGCAACAAATGGCACGCCCTCGAAAGCATGCGGGCTGCCGGCGAGCTTGAAGGATCAGGCCCAATGACGCCACGTCAACAGACACGCGAGCCAGGCGTCGCGCTGGACGACCAGGGTCAAACCTGATTCGGAAGTCGAGCAATACCTTGTCCTTGTCCATGATTTTTTTGCCGATTGGATTGTAACTTCGCAAAATGTGTTTCAAGACCGGCGTCAATGATGGGTATTTCCTGGTGGTTATTGGCTCGAGCGCATGAAGCTCGGTGGTATCATGGTCACGCTCTGGTCCCCTCGCGAATGGCCAGATGCGAGGACCAGAAGCAGAAATACCTTGTGGTGGCAGTGCTGAAAGACGAGTGCAGTCAATCCACCGCCTCTCATGGCCTAGGATCCCCGTGCCAAACTTGTGAGCACCTGAACAGGCAGAAAAAGAGCATGAGCTCGAATGAGTCTCAAAAGCATTGACGTTGAAGATCATCAAGCTGTAGCAAACTTTGACCAGAAATCAGGCAGCAACAGATCCTTCTGGAAGAGATATTTGTGCTTAACCGAGCTGAATTGCACTCTGAATAATTAAAGTCGCGAGGTATGTATTCGGTAGTGGCGTGTCTACCTGATCTTGATTTCAGCCCAATGCATGCAGTATTCTGTGACTTCCTTTCTTACGCATCGTTGCCGGATGGGGGTACGCCTTCTGTTCCTCGTCCGAGATCTTCGCCGAATCGCTGTCCTGCAACATAAAGCGGCTGGCAGTCCTGAAGGACGAAGATCATTCTTGCCCACGCTGTCTTGCTTGGGTTCCTCCATGCCTGCGAATGGTTGGAAGATCAGCAATTGACCTCATAAAACAGTGTGAATTGCATTGATTGCTTGCTTACATGCATCGTTGCTCTCTGTACCATGACGTCGCCTCTTTGCATTAATTGTACTTCACCGGAGTCGAGAATGCTCTCGATCTGACCCTCGACGACTATGCCATAGTCCACTGATCTAAGGCCCAAGTGTCAGCAGGGCGCCTAAACATTAGAGTGCATTGCAGGCATTGCATACTGTGTACGATGCATCATACAAGTGTAGTCTGGCGCGAAGTCCACATATCTGAGTACAGTCCCACCGCCGGACACGAGTCCAAGCTTCCCGGTCGCCATCTTTTCCTCATGCGCAGCAACATCGGCGTCTTTGTTCAGATCGGCGGGAAATCGCGTAGTGTAGGCTACAGACATTTCGAGCTTATCTTCATCGTAGGTCGCCCAGTCGACTGGGTGACTCGAATGTACGATGGCTTTTCCGTTACTGTCATTGTGACCAGTCCAGTAGCAGGTGGGCCCAGGAAGATCGGTTGCAAGCTGCTTCGGTGTTGGCTTTCGGTCGTCTGCCATGGCTGCCACAGTTTACGAGGACGTATGACGAGAAGCATGTGGACTGTGCTGATGAAGGTTGTAAAGTACACTCCCTCTATGCGGTGAACAAGCAGTGAGATCGGACTCCGGCACCCCACTGAGGGGTCTAGCTTGCCAGTGTATGCAGGAACCACTGTGGTTCTTTGGTCGCTCGCCGATGGCCAATTCTTTGAAAGCAGTGCAAAAGCCCAGGTGACTCTCTCAACAAGCATGTTGCGAGGCCTATGAGTGTCGAGAAGCGGCCGCAAAGCGGTCCAAAATGCGGATTGATCGAGTCATTTTCTTCAATATGGCATGGGCATTGGTGCGAGATGGCCGCTTTTGTCATACTTTGCTTCTGCAAAGACGTGTCAGCTGAGACTAAACCAACTTGCGCAACCGTCAGTACAACATACTGAAGAAAGTGTAGTTGAGTGTAATAGTGTCGATGCCCTTCATATTCGGATCCTTTAGAAAGTCTGGGTCAATGTAGAAGAAGACAGGCATGTCAACAGTCTCGCCCTTGTTCAAACGTTGTTCCTCAAAACAAAAACATTGGATCTTGCTGAAGTAGGGCGCGACTTGAGCCGGGGTCACACTGTAGGTGGCTACTCCAATGATATCCTCATCTTTGCTGTAATTCGTTGCCGTGTAGAAAGCAAGAGCACTTTCTCCTGGCAACACTCTGACTTCTCTTTGCTGCGGCGTGAACTTCCACGGCAGAATGTCCGATGTAGAGCCTGCGAACGTGATTCGCAATCGTCTCGAAGATGTCACCGGCGTAAGCTTGGCGGCCACGGATTCTTCATCGTCGGGGCTCGAGTGAGCAGCAGATTTGATGGGCTGCCCTCCCCATCCGGTCTGCTGGCAGATGGTCTTGTAAAGTGGCACACTTCCGTAGCTCAGGGCGACAGTGCCAATGATGATCGAAAGAGTATAATAGCTTTTGAGAGTGCGTGATTAGCAGAATAATTCGTTATCTAAGCGACTTTGAGACATACGCCGTATTGGCATTCTTCCTCGCAAACGGTCTTCGCATCTGCTCCATACTAGGCATTGCGCCTTGACTGGAAGTCTGCCTGCTCTTCTGGCTCGTCTGCAAGCTTCGAGTCGATCTCGCCTTCCATTGCGGACCTCGACTGAGCTGTGCACAGCCCGAGCACAGCCAGGACGCTCGTTTGGCGGCCAGATCTAGCAATGACCGATATCGCGGCGGCGCCATTATGTTAAATTTGAATGTCTTCAACGACAAGCGAGATCAATGATGCACAGGATCGCTCGGAGGTGCTTCTTAGTTGCCCGCACTGGACCTGCAACAGCCGATCTCCGACCAAGCCCTACAAACATCGATGAGACTCGCATGCCGGAGTTCTTCCGCTGGGCAAGTTGCAAATCTGGACACGTTCGCCCGTCATGACACGATCTCTTCCTATCAGTTTGTTTATCGTTGTCAGTATCATCGTCTTCATAGAATCAGACAGAGCTCATTGGCAGGCCGTACTGAAATCAACGGAAAGATCCCTGGAGAAGAACGTTTGAGAATTCGATGGGCAAGTTCGTCATGATGAGCCGCTGTCGTACGGCTCTACTACACTCGAAATCAACGCTCCCCTTTCACCTGCTGCGATACGCTTTGTCTCTTCTCCTGCCACTGCTGGTTACCCATGTTCCTTGTATCATAGCCATTCTGCTCAAGATACTCCCTGAACCGTAGATCCTCCTTTTCAATAGTGTCCTGGTCGATGGTTGGCAAACACCACACAAGGAATGCACTCAAGAAGCAAAGCGATGACGCAACATAGAATGGATACTGCCCTCCTTTGACCGTGTCTTCGCCTCCTCCAGCATTGTAAATGTACGGGAAGATGTAGTTCCCAACGAAACCACCGACCTGAACGCGTTAGTATCCTCTGAGCAGACAGTGAAGCTCATCTGATCGCCTACCTTGCCAAGGGCAGCAGCAATCGCATAGTATTGGCCGCGAATACCTGTAGCGCAGGACTTGGATGCGACTAGACCAATGTTGTCTCCTGGACCCATTTCGCCTAACATACGGTCAGTTCAAGGCCTCTCCCTCTGAACAACACGAGGTCTGTGCTCTTACCTAGCATTAAGAAAATACCGTATACAACCACGAAGCCTGCAATGTTCTCGGGCATCTTCAGATACGCATAGCAGCCGCTCATGATGAATCCCAAGCATCCTTGAGCGATGACGAAAATCATAAGCGCACGGCGAGGTCCCATCCAGTCAGAGGTGAAAGATCCGAAGATCGCTCCCGGCAGATAGAAGAAGTTGACCAGGGCAGACCAACCAAAATTCTGCCAAAGAGCTTGATGTGGCTGAATCACATCAATCCAAGCTGAAGAGTAGATGGAAAATGGATAGGTGAGAAAGTCATAGATGAACCAGATGCCGCACACCAACAGCAATCGAGGTCCATAGAACTTCAATGCCAGCCAGTATGGTGTCTTCGTCCCTCTGAAGCTCTCGCGAGAGAATGACTCGGGTTCCTTGAGCTTGATGCGAAGATAGATCAACGAGAGCGGCGGGATGACTCCCAGAGCGAGAGAAAGACGCCATACGAGTCCGAGATTGTTCGGGGCGATACGAGCGACCACCATGGGCACCAGAGTTCCCACGACGAAGCCGAAGTCGATCTGCGTATTTGTGAATAAACAAAACCATCGATTGCGGTGGCCTTTTTTCAGCTCGCCAGTCGATTCGGCGGCCCCAACAGAGCCAGCAGGGTATTCGCCACTAGGATAGATTAGTGAGTGCGCTTCCCTTCGAGGATTAAGTCAGCTCTCAAAGATTGAGACTCACCCAATGCCAATGCCAAGCAGGAAGCGGTATGCTGTGAGCGCAGCGAAGAGGCCGCCTGCTGTTCCTCCTGCTCCATACGAGCCAGCGCCTAGTGCCGCAAAAATGAAGAGGATAATGGTCGATACAAGCAGAGACCACTTTCGGGAGTAATGATCACTGGTGTAACCGAATGCAAGCTGTCCAACGACTGTTCCCGCAAAAGCAATCGAAGTCACGTTCTGCTGCGCTGAGCTGCCAGTGTATGCATCTCCATATATGGTCTTCAGGCAAAGGTTGACTGGGCCAATGACGCTTTGCAGATATCCATCGCTGAAGAGACCTACGATGCGGAAGTGCGCATTAGTATGCGTCCCGGCTGGTATCACCAATGGCGAGAGCAATTTTGGTATGCATACCTGCACCGCATGCGATCGTCGGCCATGACCTCTGCCATCTGCTCTTTTCAACATCCTCCAACGGTGGGATCTCGACGTCGCGTGTATGTTCATCGCTGCTCTGTGGATTGATGTCCTCGATTGGGCCGTTCTTGTCCGCCATGGCGAATGCGCGTTCGGATGGAAGGTTGAAGAGGACAAATCTGGGTCAGGACGGGGCAGGCTGGCCTACTTATCTTCAAGAAGGAGCTCAGATGGCTGCCATCTTTCGCTTCTGCTGCACCTGTCCCTCGCCTGCACGCTACCTATGCGACTTACACGCGACTTACGGTATCTAGCAATCCGAGCCTGAGCCAGCTGACCTCTAGCGACCCTGAGGCGACCTGAGGTGGTCTCCATCTGCCTTAGCGCGAGCGTGCTACCAACGAGGGTCATATCCGGCACGCGATATCCGATCGCTCGGTGCTCTTGCAAGTCACGATCGCATCGCATTTGCGTCGCACACATTATTCACACATTGCCGCTCGGTGGGACGTGTGCTTAGCATAGAGAAAATGATGATTGAGACACCATCACTCTGTCCTTGAAGGCACACGACATCTACAGCAAACAAGCTATACCAAGCATTTCGAAAAAGCTTGGTATTGCATTGGGTTTCGGTGGCTGCCGTCGCTCACAACTCTCTGCTTGCCACGCGGCCTGAAGAACATCGCTGTCATCAACAACGAAGCACGTGGGAATCCCGACTACAGCGATTGAACCAGGTATTACTTGCTGGCGTACAGGGCTGAACAAAGAACACTCTGGCCCTCCTCGAGCTGTACTCCAAAACGAAAATTCTTCTGCACGAGCCTCCGACTGCGCCATCAAGAACAACCTCTGAAGCAACACGTGCATTCAAGCAGAGGCTCGTGAGTGCTCACACTCCGTAATCGAATCGTCGTGGGCGACCGAGCTTCCTCATCGGGACTCAATCTGCGACATGCACTGCAGTTGACCTCTGTCGAGCTTCATCATGAGTGTATTTTGACGCTGTCTGGAGCACCCTAGTCCAGACCTGCGGACTGATCATGCCCTGTCGAATGGCAATGGACTGCAGATCTTCTGCTGCAAGGCAATGGCTGGCTGGTCAGCCTAGGGCAGCTTACATCCTTGTAGGCTTGCCTGCTGTAGAGGCACGATCAGCAGGGGAAGGACGAGGTCTAGGTCTCTTTGCGCTTCGAACCATTCCAGCCTTTACGCAAATCCTAGCCGACCCGATTGCATGTCTGATGAAACCGACAGATGACCTTCCGGAGCTTTATGAGCGCTTCCTGGAGCTGCCTCAAACGCAGCAAACCCAATACATGTCACTGTCGTATCGTGATGATCCAGACAAGGACGCCATACTTACACAGAAACTGCTTCAACGTGGTTATACCTCAAATGACGCTGCAAAAAGGATTCAGGTTGGTCACATTATGCAAAATAATGCCTTCACGGTCGACATCGGTGGCCCAAATGGTGCTGGCCATCGCGGGCTATTTCTGAGTGTGGCAAGAATCAATCACTCATGCGCACCCAATGCTCATGTGAGCTTCTATCCTCCAAGCCCATCAGAATCAGTCGGTCGCATGGTTGTTCACACACTTCGAGAATTGCATGCTGGCGATGAGGTACTCATCTCTTATTTTAGCATTCTCATGTCCAAGCCCGACAGACAGACCAAAGCACGGAAGTGGGGTTTCGATTGTGCTTGTCCTGCATGCGATAGCAAGCAAGTGAATCATCTCAAGAGGGAAGAGATCCTCAAGGACGTTCGGGACTTCAGGTTTAAACATTCGACTGTCATGAGTGGCAATAACCAGAGTCCAAGAAGTCTCAAACGTTTGATCAACAAAGGGTCAACTCTCATTGAACACTGTTTGGGCGACCTTTCCTTGCGCCCTGCTCTTCCCGATCTCTTCGATGACCTTGCAATGCTGGAAGCCAAGATTTTACTGAGTACAAGGCGTGAGAACGAGCGTGAACCTGTCGTGACGGATCTCGAGAAGGCTGCAGTATGGGAGGCAAGAATGACAGGTACCGGGAGTATTGCAATCAACAAGAGATTGCATAAGCTGCAACAATTTGCCGCAAGACGTGGTGATGGCATCAGACCAGATGTGGGCGAGCAGTACAAGTATGAATACCAGGTGGTTTGGACTGCGCGGTAATCCTCAAATATCCATATACATCGCACAGGCGGCCGATCTAGCTTATAAGCATTCCTCTCTGGGCAGTCATGGTCCTGTCGACAATCTTAGAGCTGTCTCATGTAACATACCTACATCGAAAGGCACCGCGGGGACAAAATTCACGACTCTTTATCGAACAGGATAAGAAAATTTGCTGGATGCCGAGGAGCGTGGTATTGACATGGCATCTGCGTTGTTCGCATATCAGACACCGTCTACTCAGCAAAGTCTTCGAAGGCTCAAAAAAGGCTGTGACATAGTCACAGATATGGAACTCAACTGCCTCTTTGACACCTTCACTAATTATCAAAACCAGACTCATCGAACTCTCCTACGCGAAAAGGACATTGCAGCATCCTTCGAAGGACACCTCGTCTTGATCCGCCAAGCCTAGTCAACTCACAAGGCTCCCACCCGCACAGGTCTTCCTGGTAGCAAGAAGCTCGCCGTGACTTTTAAAAATCCGGCAAATCATGAGATCCCACTCCTCTCTTTCACAACCTATAAAGAAGAGAGGAGAGCACGAGACAAGCGATCGATTGGCAGCCTGACATCAAGTCTTGGCAAAAAAAGTTCATCCCACAAGCCAAAATCTTGGCACGACTTCAACCCATACATCACCATAACTTTCATACTGCAAAAGAATGGCCTTCTAGACCTTGGTTTTCCGTTACGGGGAATCGAACCCCGGTCGCGTCGGTTCTTTCATGTGAGAGCGACGAATCATAGCCACTTTTTTGGTGTCGTCAGCTACTGTACTGGAAGGGTATGAGTCCTGGGGTCTTACCTAGACCATAACGGATGTGTGATTCGTTGAGACGGCTCGCTACTCTTCTTACTATGTACTTTGCTATCAGCGAAGGCGCTGCTTTTGCTGTGCTCATTCCGTGTGCCGGTATGATCAGAAGAAGCAGAGACGACTTGCTTGAACTTGAATGGAATGGACCGATCGAAGAACGCAAAAGGCAATATGCTGTTCAAACACATTCATCATCGTTCGCAAGCAGTATCGAGAATGCGCGAGAAATTGGTGTTCTCCCCGTGTCGAGTCATGAGTCTGTGGAGCTAAATTGGGCTTGCTACAGCAGTAGTCAGTGGTAGACATCTCTTCCCTGCCAAGTTAATTTATCAGCTTCTGTCTGCAATGGATGCCCCCTCCGTCCCTTCATTTATCACTTCGATTGCCATTCGATTATGTTGCTGATTTGAAGCATCGACTATGTTTGCGCAAGCTGACGTTCACAAATGGCGCTGTGTCAGCCGCATCGCGTGCATCGTCACTTCCGATGTTGAACTTCCATGATCCGGAGTAAGCACAGACACTGCACCTTGGTCAAAACGAATATCTTTGACTTGAAAAGCACAACGCAGCAAGCAAAAATATGACGACGGTCAGTACAGCGCAACTACGGGCTCACTTCGATCCCACCAAGCCTCAACCCGAATCCGAGGCTCTTCGAGCAATTATCACAAAGCTTGGTTTACAAGAACATCCAGAAGGAGGATATTTCGTGGTATGTACTGTCCTTCAATTTGTCTGACGGCAAGTATACTAATTAATTCACCCAAGGAAACGGATCGAGACGAGCTGCGAGTACCTAACTCACTACCCGCCTCGACAGGCAGGGAACGACGAGCTTGCACAACGATCCATTATCTGCTCACACCGAAGTCACCTCTCGGGGCTCTCCACCGAAACAAAGCTCGAACGGTGCACACACTACACAAAGGTCGTGGTCGATATGTCATCATTCACGCCGATGAAGTAGCGACAGCAGGATGCCCATCGGGATACAGTCAAGACGAAACTCTTGCCGAAAACAAAAGATGGACTGGAAAAGCAAGAGTTGAAGTCTTCACTGTTGGCCAGAATGTCTTGGCCGGAGAGAAACTGCAATGGATCGTGGAGGGAGGCAAGTACAAGACCAGTTTCTTGTTGCCAGATGACGAGAATGGTAGCACAAGTGAGGAAGGACTCTTGATCAGTGAGACTGTCGTTCCAGGCTTCGAATTTGAAGATCACGACTTCATGACCTCTGAGAGATTTAAGACTCTGGTAGAAGATGGTCATCAAGAGCACATGCGGTGGATGGTCAGAAGTTCGAACTAGGAAGGTTCATGATGACCAGATAAGATCACAAAGGCTAGTCTCTCTGCTTATTCGGAGCTCACATTCGAGCGATGTAGAAAGAATGCTCTACAGGGTATCATGACTGTCTCATGCCGTTCGTACAAAAATGGTCGTCGCATCGACCAATCCCAAACTCCGTCGCTATGTCCCAATGCATCAAGGAGGCCGAATGCCTGTTCATTATATGCACAACCAACGCCTTTTGCCCACACATGCTGTATTGATCATAAACCTTCTCTCATTCATGCCGTTCTTGACCAAGCGAGAGCCTCTATGCATCCTCTCCACTCGTGGTGGAGCCTGCTCCTCCGCCGCGAACACCTCCCAGACTGGTCTGTGCCCAATAGATTGCGAAACCAATGATCGCTAGAACGACGAAGAGGACGATGATGATGGTAAAGATGACCAGGTTGCCCTTCATTGTGTTGGACTATCTGGCGAGCGTCTGGTGTTGTTGAGTCGTTGTTTAGACTGTTGGGCTTTGATGAAATGATTGCTTCGTCAACAGGTTATCTGTCCTAGTTGATATCTTGATTCGTGGGCTTGCAAGTAGCGCTCAAATGAAGTCGTGCTATGTCTCTGGACGGCCTGTGGGCGTTCGCGATGATCGTCAGGTCGAGCTGGTGGGAGTTGGATTGGTTTGAGGATTGGCTGCTCGGATTTGTGACTTCAGCTCTGATGCTGCTGAAATTTGATGAAAACGCGCGAGGTTGACGATACTGCAAGGCTCAGATGGTAACAAAGCTTTGTCAAAAAGGTGAGAGAGCCATGTCTGCATCGCACGCGCTTTTGTTATTTCCATGCGCATTGTCTGCCACTTTTCGGGAAAGAGGCTGGAGAGGCTGGGAGTGTCAAGGGTAGCACGTCACATAATGGAAGGCACAGGAGAAGAGACCGCAACAGGACCGTATCACGATATCATAGCCGTGAATCGTGGGTTCATTCGCATGCTTGTAGTTTTGCTTGACTCCATGGTCGAGGCCGTGAATGAAATGTTATCATCTTTCGGGTGGTATTGAAGAAAGTGGTGTAGCCATTGAGTTCGAGCTTGCGGGCCGAGGCGCGCTTGGAGCCGAGCCACCTAGCAGTCGCCTCCTCGTCTCGCAACCTAGATCTCACACATCGCCTTTCAAAATCGCGAACCGCATCGCGTCAAGTACGTGCGAGACTATTGTCCTTGCGCGCTGCTTCTGTACGAGGTGACACCAGTGAATCCAAGTTACCATATCCCGGTCTATTGGATCACTCGTATGCGAGCATGGACCGACTGGAACATTCAACGAACAGCCTGAGCTTGGGCTCTCCTTCCTCACCAATATCCACAGACGCACATCGGCGCGAAAGACGCTTCTCAGACGTGGCTCGAGACAGTACTTCTGCTGCAGCAGTGTTCCGGATTTCCAATCAAGTGGGGTCTCGATGTCTTCCAAAACCGGATGAGCAACAGCACAAGAGATCAAGTCCTTTTCCGTGGGGCGAGAGGACGAAGGCGGAGACCACAGAAAAAGTCCATGTGGAGCCTCATACCTGCCAAATATTGACATGTTCTGTGGCTCAGGTGTTTTCGACTCCGGAACTGCTTGACATGATCCTGAGCTATCTAGATACCACTAATGTAATTACCCTTCGTGGTACAAGCAGGATCTGGTCTCGAACGGTTCAAGAATCACCAAATCTGCGATTACATCTCTTCTCACGGCCTCAGTGGGATCGACCAGCGTCCGACTTTCAGCTGCTGGATCTGAAGCTACCTGGACTACACATCGAGAAAGGAGAACCCGTCGACAAAGGCAGGTGGATCCACGTCAGTATGAATGCTATTGCTGCGCGGTCAATACTGCCAGCTGGAAGGCCAAGTCGGAGGCCTCGAGCCAGAAGCATCTTTGAGGGCATGCGAGGGGGCTTAGGTTCAAGGACTATGCGAGAAGGTTGGCCTTCACAACCTCCGAAGGATCCATCGTCCCCTGTCCTCCAATATGAGGATCTATACATCACACAGCCACCTGTGTTAGGAATGCAGGCGTTCCTAATCGAGCCGGAGACAGCACCCGAAGAGACATCTGAAAGCAGTGACGAAGACGACATACCCTGCGCATGTGCAAAATTGAGTTGCGACGCAGGCATCACACTCGATTTTCTGGCAGACACCACCTTATCGCTCCTGATGGACAGGCGAGACATGAAAGACACAGAGGGCCGAAGTGTCATGTTCAGAGCAATTGTGTCCTTCTGTAAACCAACAAACAGCTTTCGCAAACGAGGCACAGCGCGGAGTGTGATAAGAATTGGTTGAAAGAAGCTATGCTCTCATTCATCCTTACAATCGACAGACGACCCGCTTCCGCTATACAAAATACCTGGCATTAATGAGTGGTCGGCCTTCAATCAGTGACGGAGCTCCATTGTCTCGCTGCGAACCGCATCTGCTCAGCGCCGATGTCGAAGACAGCGAGCACATTTTTCATCCAGGTTCCCCCAAGAATCGTCAGCCCTCCGAGATTAGGCTGGATACCCATGATGCAGCTTGATCCGTCACCATACAAGTCGATGACCAAATCTGCAGGGTTGACATAGAATATCTTCTTGCCGATGCCGACGCCAAAAATGGGTGCTGTGGCGTCGCAGTCCACGAAGTAGGAATCGACTGAGGAATCGTATGTGGCAGGCGGGTCAAAAGCGGCAGCTGTACCGTCCGCTACATCGTCTGGGACATAGCACAGTGAAGTCCCAGAATCAACAATGACATCTGTACCATTGCCAACAAGTGGTGTCTGCGAGCCAGTGTCAGTTGAAGATTCTTTTGAGCTCTCATATCACTACGTACCTTTAACGGGTTGACGTTATTGTAAACATTGAACTGGGTGCTTTGGTTGCTCGAGAACGCAAACCCGTCGATATCGATGGTGTAGAACTGGTAAACCAGCTCTTTCGCAGCATTAACACCAGCTGGCAGGATAGGCGTAGTCACAAAGTACGGGCTATGCTTGATATCAGGAATGCCACCCAGAGCCAGGATCCCCCCAACCGATTCATCACGATCGATTGCCATGCTGAATATGGAAGATACATCCTGTCGCTCGTACATATTGACGAACAGCGGGTTGTAAAGCATCGCTTGATTTTTGACGTCGGAACCAGGCGTTGTACCACCGTATGCAGAAGTAAGCGATCTGTACGCAAGACCGACCAAACCAGATGTCACGCCATCCCCGAGCCACGCTGCGATACTGACAACTCCGAATTGCTGGTTGGGCACAGTGATGCCCGCCATGGTGAATGTCTCGTTCCCCATGGCGCCGTTCAGGTATTCTCCATCTGCATAGCTGATGTTGAAGTTCTGGTCTGGCACCACTGTATAAGTCGATGACTGCGAGGAGTCATAGGTCGGGCCAAATTCGCAGTCAGACTGTGGCAGTGGTGTGTTGTCCAGGTCATAGCACTCGAAGCCGTCGATGGCAAGCCAAGGATCGCTTGAGCCGGTGTCGACCACTACACTGAAGTTCTGGCCCCCGACGGTCACTTCCACCGCGTGAACCTGGCCACCCTCAACAGCGTTGAGCGTTGTTGTTCCATTCTGTCAAGGGATTACATCAGCTTGAGCTCCACACCATCGCCAGCATAGCGCTACTGACCTTCACTCTCGAGACACCGCCTTTCCCTCTCATTGCCTGGACATATATCGAACTTAACGAATTCGCATCGGTTCGCTTCTTCAAAGATAACACATTTGAAGTGACCTTCAGCTCACTGGGCTTCGTGACGCCCTTTGTCCTCGCTCTTGGCATTCTGCTGATCGTAAATCTGTCGTTGATGGCGGTAGGTTGATAGCCATTGAGCTTCAATGCTGCCGTCACGCAGACGAACAGCACAACGGCCCAGATCATTACCGCTGCAAAAGATCAATGTCTCCGTCACCACTATTCGTGAAAGCTTTCTTCTCGGTCGGATTGGTCAGTCGACCCCAAAATCTTGCGATTTGGCGAGGTACGCGATGCAAGGAGTCAAGCAGTGACTGTACCCTCAACATTGAAGTTCGATAATGAGCGACATGGAGTTGGACATTGCAGCAAACGTGTTCGAGTCTGTGGAAGAGTGTATCGTGTATCGTGTGTCGTACGCCGCAAAGGTCGGAAGGGTGGATCGAGCCCTGCCTTGTTGTTACGCTGTTCGGCGCGCATTCCTCTGCCAGCCGCTTTGACCCAGGACGCTGTCACGGAAAAAGCCCTGGCATGCATTTGTGCATCTGGCCAAATAAGCGAAACGTGGCTGATCTTCGAACGCGAGTTCATTGCTTTTCTACAATATTAGTGGGGACGAATCTAGGTGCGCGTCGTCGTTGTCTATATCTATGCGTATAGCCAGGCCCCAGGCTTTCGCTCAAACGTAAAATGCGGTGCAAAAGCTTACATCTAGTCGCCAGGAACCCCAGAACGTCAGCAGAAATGCACACGTCACCTTGGAGTGCTCCTTGCTCAATTCCTTTTCATGCGCCCAGACGCCTTGCAATGCAAAAGTCGATAACTTGTTATGTCTACCAGAGGGTGTATCCGCCGTCGATGAGGCAGTTGTTGCCAGTCATGAAGGATGAGCCATCGCTGGCGAGATAGACTGCCAGGTTGTTGAGATCGTCCACGGCTCCGAGTCGCTTCTGGGGAGTGTGGTCGATCCAGATACGCTTCTGAGCCTCAAGAGCAGGAACACGGTTGAGGGCAGTGTCCATGTAGCCCGGGCTGATTGCGTTCACGCGAATGTTGTATCGAGCCCACTCCGCAGCCAGCGACTTGGTCAGCTGTACGACGGCAGCCTTGGAGGCATTGTAACATGATTGCTCTTGCGGGTAGTTGACAACGCTGCCTGACATGGAGGCAATGTTGATGATGCTGCCGCCATTTCCGAGGCGGATCATTTCGCGAGCCACGGCCTGCGCGGTGAGGAAAGAGCCAGTGATGTTGATGTCGAGCAGTCTTCGGAACTTCTCGGCATCATAAGTTTCAGCCTTGATGTTGGAGCTAGAAGCTATCAGCAAAGTGCTCGGGCGAAGTTGGCTCGTGGTAGACTTACTCTGCGATGCCGGCAGCGTTGATAAGCACGTTGACGTCGCCATAGTGTTCAACAACATCGCGAACAGTCTGGCCCATAGCCTCGCCGTCACGTACGTCGACCTTGTAGAATCGGACGTCGATTCCGGTCTGCTCACTGAGCTCACGGGCTGATTTGTCACCAAGCTCTTGCTGTACATCCATAATGGCGATCCCTCTGCATCCGACCTCTGCAAGGGCCTGGGCCATGTTCAATCCAAGTCCGCGACCACCACTGCCATTGGTTAGCTTGACCATCTTCGTGAGAAGGTCTCAAATCGGCTACATACCCTGTCACCACGGCGACTTTGCCGGTCAGCGTAAATCTTTGCAGGGTTGGCGTGAGGTGCTTCAAAGCTTCTGGCTTGAGCGGGATCGCTTTCTTCTCCTCATCGGCACCAGGAGGAGAGACGGGACCGTTGCCGTTGCCGGTTGCTTCATACTGCACGGTAGTCTCCTGACGCTCGCCCCGTCTGTAGCTGACAACCGGGATCTCTGGGTCGCTATTCTTCGATGAGGAGTTGAAAGCTGCGCGAGAGACCATAGGAGTAAATGCAGCCGGACGACCGACCACGCGGTGGCTGGCCGCTCTCAAGGCAGTTCGGCCGAACATGGTTGTAGGATCTGGTATTAATTACCCAAGAATATATCCAAACAGCGAGGAAAACCAAGGATTGCTCTGGAATAAGATATGTAGGCGTCGAGGTATTGTCGCAAGTGCTGGTATGCCGTAGATCGGTAAAATCAAGTGTTCGGTCGTTCTAAGGAATGAGATTTCTCGGGAGCCGCTGAAGGCAGTAGAGAATAGGCCGCGGAGGAAGAGGGAGGACTGTCAGAAGCAGGAACGGCGGGAAACAAGCAGGAGCAGCTTTTTGAAGCGTGCGCTGAACAAGTGATACGCCGACGTCGCAAGAAATGACGTGAAGAGACAACACAGTTTTCGCAGCTCGCACCTACAAGAGAAATAATGGACCAGCTCCTGGGATGCTGGCTCCGCCAGTTGCTTATAAACAGTGGTCGGTTGCCCAAACACAGTGGTCGGTTGCCCAAACACAGTGGTCGGTTGCCCAAACACAGTCCATCGCGGCTTGAACACTCCAGAGTGCTATGCGCTAGGCGTCAGTGCTGGGTCTGGTGACCCGCACGTTGACTGCGATGGTCTGGCATCAGTCCCCTTTTTCTTGACTCCGCCATGCCTACCGCAATGGCGGCAAGCGATGTTGTACCGAGACACGAGGACGATGTGAGCGATGGCTCAGAAAAAAGTGGACGGGCGGTGGGCGGAAGTTGCGCCTGCGGCGATGGCGTGGATGGTGCGAGTGAGGTGCGATAGCAGAAATCTCCGTGCTTTTCTGCTCCCAAAACTGTGGCCCGTAGAAGTGAGGTCAAGCGGGCCCACTACTACATGGATGCGAACTGGGAGTTACAGACAAGCTCTTCGGCTAAATTCTATATGCAGACCCTATCTCGTCCCTGTCGATCCATGCATCTGAGCTGTTTTCACGCCATTTCTTCCTGGTGCAGCTCTGCCCTGCATTTTCCTACTAGCCAGGAAAACTATCTCTTGCACCGGCGCCATCTCATCAGCCTTGTTGATGGTCTGCCAGCGGATACCGAACCCCGAGTGAAGTTCACCACGCTTGCTCCGGAGCGCATCTCCGAAGTTGCATCTGGACTTTCTTGGCCACATCACGAGTTCCAGCACGGTGCTCCTTCGTCCCTTCTTATAATTAAAGTGATCACACGTGCCCTTTTCACGACACGTAGCACGCTCTTCAACCTTGACTTGTACAGTCCGCAGCAACTCAAATGGGAGATCCGGAAAGTCGAAGCCAGCCACAGCAGAAAAAATCGGTCTTCGCGCCAAACACCGAGGCCGAAGGTAGACTTGCAACGCCTTTTTGGCCCAGCAGTGGAAAACATGTCCTGTACTGGCCAAGCGTACGCGCGGAGTGCACGATTATAGAAATTTTGCGGACGCAACGCATTTCATTCCTACAACGAAAGGACAGCTGTACACTCAAGATCCCAATCCCAAGCTGTGATGGCAATCGCATTTTCCATCGCGGCGTGTCAGCGTTGATAAGCAAGACATTCCAGTTGTTGCAGATATGCTCTCTACTGACGAGCCAAGTAGGCCGATTCGCAGATACGCCGGCGGGTTTGTCGAAAATTGCTTTGACTGCCACATCACTATTGATCATAAATTGCGTAATTGGTCCGATCTTGACCCTGTATAGCTCGCCGTACTCCCTCGCCCATTTCTCGAATAGCAAGTGTTGTTCCCCGATCTTGGCTGCTCGGAGGACATCAAACAGATTTCCAACCAGGGGAAGGCCAGATGGACCTGGAGGAAGCGGTAAAAGCTGACGGTCTTGATACAAGCTTGTCAGATGGGTGAGCAAGATCAGAGTAAGGAGAAGAACCAAAAGAGTTAGAACAAGCCTAGGACTGAGTGACAATGGCACAGAGCCTTCGAGCAGATCAAGTATAGCCATATTGGTGAGTGCATGGAATAGCAGCCTTCCACATGGTCACCAGCCCATGCTTGTATACTACTAAAGGCTCGGAAGCGGCAAAATGCCAGACCGAGCAACTATGACTTATGAGAGATGTTCACAGCATAGATCGAGTTGTATCGATCGTCTAGACGTTCTCTAAATCTGTACCCCACCGCAGACGGTCGTGAGGCGCCTCCAGAATCTGGGAACTTAGGGCTTCGGCAGTTGGTTCCGGAGTGAAGAAGACACCGTTCTTCCGTTCCCTCTGCCATTTATTGCGCAACATCTGGAGGAAATGATAGGCAGTGAATGTGCTGGACCTCGTTCGGATCTAGTCGCAGATCTGGCCAAAGGATCGTGAAAATCTGATCCAGTACTCTAGTCTTCGCAAGGTTCGTGACGGGAACCCGGATGACGCCAGCATCGCTCCTCATGGATTATTTAAGGCTGTAATAGAACCGGCTTCGTCCTTTGTTGTTGCAATTGATGGCTTTCACGCAAAGCAAGAAGGACGCGACATGGAATGCGTTCCTACAGGTATGAAGTGGACATCCGCGCCATGGGCTTGTGGTGGTCCAACTGGAAGCGAAGCGGCTCCAGCCTCACAATCGATCAACTCAAAGGTGTTCGGACTGCAGGTATCGAAGTTGCATTGCTTGTTTTCTCAAGCAGCAAGTGTATGTTGTTTTGCTATATCTGTGGTCGGGCACCAGACTTTTGAGCCTGAGCGCTACAATCTTGGTATGATCCGTTATCGAGGAGGCAATCCTCCAAGTTGTCAGCCGACTACTCGAGCTTCCAACACTCTTGTTCCTCTGGTGGACCGGCGAGGATTTCCTTCCTTTCGCGCTTTCGAGAATGCTCCAGATCAAAAAGCGTCCGGCCAACTCACTGAAAATCGTACTTTGCATCAGATTGAAGACGTGTCCAGTCTCCTCGTCATTTCCCGTAATAAGTTTGAACTGACTCGGTTAATGTTCAGCCGAGCTTCATATCCTGAAGCTCGCAGAAGCCGGAGACAATACGTGAGTACTTGTCCTGGACACAATACGTCTGAGTCACGCAGACAAGAGAACACGTAGAAGCAATGAAGTTATGACTCGGAACTGCTTGTGACAAAGATGATACTCTCATGTTGTGAGTGAAGCTGAAGAATAGAAATGTTCCTTCCGCTTCCAATATTGTGGGGCACTTCCGCAATTGCGTGCATGTGATTGGTCGTAGCTGAGGACCCTGTCTTGTGAGGACCAAAAGCACAGCTGGCAGTGTAGAAAGTCAAGTCAAGGTGGCATCTTCGACAATTGCCCCTTCGACTATTTCTTTTACCGACGCACTTGGATTTGGACATCAACCCAACCCTCGTGCCTGCCTTTCCACACACACTCTCTCTATCCACCCAACACACATACAACAGTTGGGCCAGGACTCACTGCAACAGCGACGCTCGCCCGTTGCTATCGAAGCCCAACGGCAGCAATCTGAACTACCACAATACTCCAGCCGAATTTTGAGCTTCGACTCGACACTACCTTCAAATACACCAACCAGCCTCTTGGTCAAGATGGCGCGGTTTTCTCGCAACAGGAGCCGCCCGGCGCGGCCAGCAATGTCATCGTGGATGACCGCTTTCTACTTCTGCGCCGTCCTCCTGGCACCAATGCTCTTTGCGGGCCTCATTCCCACAGCGCAGGCGCAGGACACCAAGGACACCAGCGTACAAGGACCAGGTAAGCCGTCCTGTCTTCACAATCGCTCAAGCCCTTCCACAGTCTGTGAAGAACACACACAGAAGCTGCAACTAACATGAAATGTCTAGTCATCGGAATCGATCTCGGAACGACCTACTCATGTGTTGGTATCATGAAGGGCGGAAACGTCGAAATTCTCGTCAACGACCAAGGAAACCGTATAACGCCGTCATGGGTTGCTTGGAACGACGATGAGCGTCTCGTTGGAGATGCAGCCAAGAACCAATACGCCTCGAATCCCGAACGAACAGTCTTCGATATAAAGCGTCTTATTGGTCGCAAGTACGAGGAGCGAGATGTTCAGAAAGATATCAAGCACTTCCCTTTCAAGGTCGTCAACAAGGACGGTCAACCTCGTGTCAAGGTTGCTGTCAAGGGGTAAGTCTGCATGGTCTCATTTTTTCGAGGAGTCCGCTGACATGGCTTCTAGTGAGGACAAGACCTTTACACCAGAAGAAGTCTCGAGCATGATCCTTGGAAAAATGAAGGAGGTCGCTGAGTCCTATCTTGGTGAGAAGGTTCACAACGCAGTTGTTACTGTTCCTGCCTACTTCAACGACGCTCAGCGCGCTGCCACCAAGGACGCCGGTACTATCGCAGGTCTCAATGTGCTGCGAGTCGTCAACGAACCTACCGCCGCCGCTCTCGCCTACGGTCTCGACAAGGGCGACAAGGAACGTCAGATCATTGTCTACGATCTTGGTGGTGGTACTTTTGATGTCTCCATCCTGACTGTTGACCAAGGTGTCTTCGAGGTTCAGGCTACCGCTGGTGACACTCATCTTGGTGGTGAAGACTTTGATCAGCGCGTAGTTGATTACTTCACCAAGCTCTACAACAAGAAGCACGATACCGACATTACCAAGAACAAGAAGACCATGGGTAAGCTGAAGCGCGAAGTCGAGAAGGCCAAGCGCTCGCTGTCCAGCCAAATGAGCACCAAGATCGAGATCGAAGCCTTCCACGACGGCAACGACTTTTCCGAGACTTTGACCCGCGCCAAGTTCGAGGAGCTCAACAACGACCTTTTCAAGAAGACACTCAAGCCTGTCGAGCAGGTTCTCAAGGACGCAAAGCTCAAGAAGTCAGACATTGACGATATCGTCTTGGTTGGTGGAAGCACGCGTATCCCTAAGGTCCAGAGCATGCTTGAGGAATTCTTTGGCAAGAAGGCCAGCAAGGGCATCAACCCTGACGAGGCTGTCGCTTACGGTGCCGCTGTCCAAGGTGGTGTCCTGTCTGGCGAGGAGGCCGCTGGTGACATTGTCCTCATGGATGTGAACCCGCTTACCCTCGGAATCGAAACCACTGGCGGTGTTATGACGCATCTTATCAAGCGCGGTACTACTATTCCAACTAAGAAGAGTCAGATCTTCTCGACTGCCGCCGACAACCAGCCTACAGTCCTTATTCAGGTCTTCGAAGGCGAGCGTTCTATGACGAAAGACAACAACCAACTTGGAAAATTCGAGCTCTCCGGCATTCCTCCTGCTCCTCGTGGCCAGCCTCAGATCGAGGTTACTTTCGAGCTTGATGCTAACGGCATCTTGCGTGTGTCAGCCGGTGACAAAGGCAGCGGCAAGACCGAATCGATCACAATCACCAACGATAAGGGTCGTCTCAGCGCCGAGGAAATCGAGCGCATGGTCGAAGAAGCCGAGAAATACGCTGATGAGGACAAGGCTACCCGCGCGCGCATTGAAGCTCGCAATGGTCTCGAGAACTACGCCTACAGCTTGAAGAACCAGGTCAATGACGAGGAAGGTCTCGGTGGCAAGATCGATGAGGATGACAAGGAAGCCCTTCTCGAAGCCGTCAAGGAAGCCACTGACTGGCTCGAGGAGAACGCCCAGAGCGCTGAGGCGGAGGATTTCGATGAGCAGAAGCAGAAGCTGTCTGACGTTGCCTACCCGATCACCTCCAAGTTGTACGGAAGCGGCGGCGCAGGCGGTATGCCAGATTATGGTGACGATGAGCCAAGTGGCCACGATGAGCTATAAGTGCGGATTCGAATGTGTTGATATCATAGCACGGCGGCGTTCTGGGATGCCTGAGAAAGTATCATCAAGCATTTTGGAGTGTGCTACATAGACGTATTGAACGAATTTGAATGTTAATCAAGTCTCGGCGGCTCACGTGATCCACCCACTCTGCCGGGAAGCAAGGATAGAGTTCAAAACTTCAGAAGACAGTTTGCCAGGGCCTGCTGCGAGATGCTGCCTCTCGTTCTGGTGGCAGGATTTGTGTAGACAACGCATTGCAATAATGGGTCTATCGATGCCAGGGAAGGATCTGCTAACAAGGCTCGTGAAATCGACTTCCGTTCCCCAGACTCTCCCAAATGCGTCGTAGCTTTGATACGTTTTCTCTGGGTGGATGTGCATCATTGGAAGCCCCTTTCGCTTCGCCAACCTTCGGTCGACGCGTCAATCTCCATACCATAATTTTCACAGATCCATCTCGTTGCTGTAGAATCTTGATCTCGCGTGCCTTCCTCTCGAGCCACACCCTCAGGCCGTCCTTGATTGTCTCACGCTCCAACTGGCGCTTCCGTCCAACCAGGGGCCCAGCCACACCGGCACGAACCAATTCACCGGATGTACGATCCAGTCTGCAACACTCCTTGGGCACTATGTTGGCTGAAACCAATGTCGCGAGTTTTGGCCGCCGGCTAAGGGATCTCGAGAGACGTATGGCGACCAAGGAGCGATGCAGCTTTCGCGCCGCGAGGTGAGTCCGTGTAAGATATATCGTTGCTACCGGCGGTTGGAGCGTGCATAGAGGAGCGCGCGACTGCAACAAATCACGGACGCGTTGTTTCCCACAAAGTAGCCGCCATCTGTGAAGCAGTGGGTCAAGCGCAAGTCCTCTAAGGTGTCGGCTCGTCTGGCAAAATTAGCAACACCGCTTGACCGGAAATCGTGGACGATCTTGGTCCGTACTCTAGACAACAATAAGAGGTCATTGACTTCAAGAAACCATAAAATACGTAAGATTAGTTCATCAGGGAGCATAGGCAATGTGGTCGAGAGATTTCCGCCGTCATCGGAAGCATGTGTCGCCGGGACTTGAGAGCAGCCGCAACACTGAATGCATTCATAGCTTTCGCAGCTCAGGCATTCTGGTTGCGTGGACATGGCGTTCTGGGGCGTTCTGGAGGAGAGCGTAGAGTCTATGTTCATGCAGAGCAGGCGGCAACCAGAAGCTCGCACCGTCATGGGTTCTTTGTTTCTCCCGCGCTCCGGCTCTTCCCGACAGCGCTTGGAATTTCGAACATGGCTCCTCGCACGCGGCTTTGCGAAGCGCTTTCTAAGGAATTCCAACTCATCGGCCACGAGGGCGCGTTCTCGAGCTGGTGTGCAGCAGCACCAATTTCATTCCGGAGACTCCGTATTTTCAGCTCGCTGATCAACCTCAAGCGAGACTAAGCGCAGCTGGAAATCGGAGACGACTGGCTTCAATGGTACAGACAGAGCAGTGGGCACCACAATGACTGATGAAAGAAAAGATCGTTACCAGAGCTCCAGGCGGGAGGAGCCTTTTAGTTCACACTTGGCGGAGACGGCTCGCATATTAGTCTGGCCGCGAGCTCCTCTACCTGCAGACCCAGCTTGCTGATGAGCTGGCACGCCCTCTGGTCCTTGCCAGTGAACGTCGACCAGATACGTACCATCGAGCCCGGCCCTTACCCAATCGAAGCTCCTAGCACTCGGCTCGACCCTCTGGACATCATTGGCCCTCCAGACGTAAGCCCAACCCAATGAGAACTTCCCAGTGCTCGCATTATTAGTCTGCTGTCCAACAGGCACTTTCGATCACCTGTCTTTTATCACCTGCGGTCGACCGTGAGAGGTCCACAGGCTCCGGCGGTTGCTGTTACTCACATGACCGGATGTGGACCTCGAGTCTGGACGTCATCCGTACAGCCGCTGAAATTCTTGCCCTCCCCGAACTTGTCAAGATATTGTTATATCTCATCCAATGGTAAAATTCACTTGCTTGAATTCGGTTTCAGGCTTTCAGCCGCCTTGATGATCGTGCCCACGCACCTCTGCCAACGCTAGTAACCTTTCAGAAACTGCGTCCGCCGTGATGCGTCACTCCGCTGGGTGTCAGCGCACTTCCCAACCACCTTCTCGCCTTTGCCTGCGGCATAATGCGAGCGCTAACTGTGTATGGCGCCTCGAGGCCCATGTCACGTCGTGGCTGCGCAAAAAGGCAATTCCTTTATGCCTGTCATCAGAGCAAATGGTCATGATTCGGCGGTTGCATGCAGTACCGCAAGCTTCGTGGCTCTGCCGGCAGAAATTCACCAATCCATCCTTCTGTGCATACGAACGTTCTCGCAGAAAGGCAAAGTACCTCTCGCCTGACCTGCTGGCATTGGATCGAATATTCCTCAGGCACATAAACCGGTGAGACTGTGTCCTGCTGGCAGAGAGCCGGCCCAATTGTGAGCTTCTCAAATCCCACTCACCTCGTGCATCAACATGTGCTAACACTCGGCCTATCGAGCCCGTTAATAGCCTTTTGAGAGACCCACCACACTGAGACTGCCACGTTGCAGAGCGGAGGCGGCCAGGGCCAATCTAGCACAGTAGCTTCCACTGTCTCCGAGTCTTGCCCTGCACAAGATGGACCAGGCTTCGAGCATAGACTCTAGTCCAGCCGGCACTGTCGATGACAGGTGTGCCGGCATGCGAACGAGTGGCCATGTTACCACTAGCTCTGCCGCAACAGAAGCGATTCGTGGGATCCCGTCAGCTGAGTGCTGCTCTATGGCCAGACGGAAGCATAGTCTCTGCGGGAGGGCGAAGGCATGACACCAATCGGCCACAGGCTTGTTGGCCACAAGTGGTCTGACTCGCTTCGTGCAGATGGAGAAGATAAGGTGACTGGTCGTCTATGCTTGGGATCCGCTCAGCAAGGGCATTTGGCAGGAGGGTTGCCGTGGAAGGACGTCACAACCCTGCAGCACACTCTGCCTATGAGAACGTTGACGGGACTCGCTCTCAACTATGTCGATCGAACCAGCGACGAAGGATGCTGAAGCTCGTGCATCAGATGCAGAAGTTGCCGAACTTGCAGCATAGCTTGCAGGATCTTTCCTCCAGCGTGGTGGTCATTGGGACAGCACGAGCACAGGCACTCAACCACTCGATCTTTATGCCTCAGGCTTGTGGTGGGCAGGCACATGGATGCTGATGCCAGAGGCAGGCCGTTACCGGAACTAGAGGCATTGGAATTTATGGCTCAGGCAGACTCTTCGTTTCCAATACAGAGGACCAATGGTGCTCATGGCATGCCTTGACGTCTACAGCTCCCGGCACGTGACCTGCTTTGCATTCACTTCGCGGCGGAAGTGTCCTTGGTGTCACTCTCCATGAACATGCTCCAAGTACGCCATCCTACTCAAGTGGAGACGCCGAGCAAGGACAACAGGAAGGATAAACAGCACGGACGAGCATCAACAGGCGGAGAAGATGCCACGCAGTCGAGCATCGCTTCAAAGGCAATATGCTGCTGCATGGCCGGTGCAAGCGATCATGCCTAGTTGCCATTGCAGCTGCCATCCTGAGTACTCTAAACCCAAATGAGGACGATCCGAGTGCCCCGGAGGACCCAGTTGGCTCGATCACACCGACGGTCGAGAAGTATTGCATTGAGGGTGGTCCGCTTGTCAACGGCTTGTGGACCAACGGTCAACAATGGTGGGCTGCCATGGCGAGGTCGTGACGAGTCAAGGAGTGCCAGATGGACCAGACGAAAAGCATAAATAGCGGCATGAAGGCAATGGATGGTCCTCTTCCTTTTCCCATCAGCAACTCCCAGCCACTCCAACAACTTTGAGGACATCAGTGCTCTCAGCAAGCTTCCTTGGTATGTCACGATCCCTCGCTCCCTCCTGCCTTACCTTCAACATACATTCAATCACACATCGAAACATACTTGAACATGAATCGTGTTCAATATCAATGGCTGTCAATGCTCCATCGTCGAGCAACACTAGCACATCACAGTCGACCATGTTTCACTCTCTGACACTATACTCAAAGGTCACCTCCCTCCAGGACAGACATCATACACACAGATCCCCCAGCAATAAGGTGAGTCTAAAGCTCAGACGTTCATGCATGGCACCTCGAAAAGCTCTGACCACGACCAATGGATTCCAGCCCAGCCACTTCACCGTTGCCTTCACAGACCGCCACCATGTGCTTCTACGATATGTACAAGTTCTCTTGCCGCGACTGGAAGTGGGGAAACTTCCGTCAACACTGCCAGAAGGAGTATCGCACTGGCGAGACCTGTGGAACCAAATTGATCTACCAGACCATTGACCAACCGGACAAGTGCACTTTCTGCGAGAAGATCGAGAAGAAGCTGAGACGGCGCCAGAAAGCCGCCGAGGATCGTCAACGTTGGATGCAGGAGCCTCAGAGATTCCGGGCTAGCATCGAGAAAGCTACTGAAGACATTGCCAATTTGACTCGTGAGATCCAGCAGCTGCAGATGGATAAGGATGCCAAGTATCATAATGTGGGCAACACCAAACGCAGGGGCTGAAATGATTGGAGATGAAGATTGCATGGCAGGGCTCCACGGTCGATCTGAGCATCGTGGAGGTGAATTGGGCTTCGATTTTGTATTGATCCCTTCGTTTCAGAGCAGGATGCCTAGGACTATGAAGGAAATTTCCGGCTTCGTTGTATCAGATTGCTGCAGAGATTTGGGTCGGGACTTACTTGCCACTCATTTTCGGTAGGGCAGGGCTTTTGTTAGCATACGTAGCGGTTCACGAAATGATGACATTCCCTCTTCTCTTTTAGTCTGATGTGTCTCTGTTTTATGGCCCAAACTGTCGTTTGAAGTTCGAAAATCCACCAATGAGCACACGACCTGTTCTCTCATCGGCGCTAACAACCAACGTGCCCTCAGAACTACTCTCTGTCACACCTTGAAGTCGGCGGCTTGTCGCGGCGCTTCGCGAGGTCCACCGATGCAGCATTGGCAACAACCAAAGCTACAACGACCACGATATGAGATGCCAACGGCACGTGACTGAAGAGTTGAGCTTTTGAATAATCGCTTGCAATTCTGTTGTGCCTGCCAAATCTATAAACTATTTCGTATCGGTCATATAATGCGCCTTCCTACACAAAACGCCTGCGTGCCATGATTCGTAGCCATAGGTCCAATCGATCGATCGCTCGTCTATTCCTCCCTACGTCCTCCTCCTTGACCGTAAGATCCAGCGCCTTGGCTTGCGACTGGTGGTCCAAAGGTCAAGGGTGTGTTACCGTAACCTCCGTAGCCAGCCGGAGGGCAGTTGGAGTAACAACCAAATTCTGTGGTCGTGACGAAAATGGTTGTTGTGCCGAGGATGTTGGTCACACAAGTAGTCGGCGACATACCCGTTGGGAATGGAGGGAATGTGCCTGTCGAAAAGATCGGTGGTGAAGTACCCGTCGGGATGAGAGGGGTGCTCGATGATGGCAGACCTGGCGTTCGCGGCCCACTAGGAGCGCTGAAGGGCGCGGTTCCTGATGATGTTGGCAGAGAGCCAGTTGAAAACACGCCTGTAGATAGCGGAAGAGTGCCAGTCGACGGTAGGCCGGGCGTTCGGGGTCCGCTAGGAGCGCTGAAGGGCGGAATGCCAGACGAGAAGGGAGAAGTGCCGGTCGGGAACGACTGCGTGGCTGGGATAGTGCCTGAGGATGGCAGACCAGGTGTTCTGGGTCCGCTCGGCGCGCTGAAAGGTGGCACAGTGCCCGAAGAAGGCAAGCCTGGCGTGCGAGGTCCACTCGGAGCGCTGAAAGGCGGCGCAATGCCCGATGACGAAGGCAAGCCTGGTGTACGTGGTCCACTTGGAGCACTGAAAGGAGGAATGGTGCCTGAAGAGAATGGATAAGGAATAGGCGCTGTACCGACTGGAATCTCCTCGGTGAAAGTCGTGCCGCCTGTAGCGAAAGGAGCAGTTCCTGGAAGAGAACCAGAAGGTATTATGCCAGTGCTGAAAGGTGGGAAAGAGGAGGGAGCAGTTCCGATGGGAGCGGTTCCAGTTGGTGTGAAAGTGCTAAGGGTACCGGACCGCGGGCCGCTAGGAGCGCTGAAGGGTACAGAGCCTGTGCTAGACGGAGTGAAGGTGCTTTCAGTACCGCTTCGTGGACCACTTGGGGCACTAAAAGGGACAGATCCAGTTCCACTCGGAAGGAGGGATGTGCCATTACCAGAGCCTCCTGTAGAGGAAGCACCTCCTGTGCCGCTCAATCCGCTTGTTGATGATATTGGAGTAAGAGGAAGTCCTGATGACGGGCTGCTGCCGGTCGGTGAAGGAGTAGTGGTCGATTCCGTGCCAGAACGATTGTTGTTGCTGTTTGAGAAACCAGCGCCGCCGGTTGAGCTTGCGCCTCCCGTGGCACTAGACACAACTACAGATGTGATTGGGGTTGGCGATGGGCCAGCACCTGAACCTCCTGTCTGAGACACGAAACCAGTTCCGCCTGAGATAACCGTGGACGAAATTGGAGTGAGCGGAGCGCCAGAGGACGGAATCACGCCAGAGCCCCAGGTCGAGAAGCCGAATCCTGTGCCACCAGAAATGACAGTGGATGATATAGGCGTGAGCGGACCATCAGTGCCGCCAGAAATGATTGTTGCAGTCGAGACTACCGCGCCAGAGCCTCCTGTGCTGCTGGCACCACCAGTGCTGCCAACTTCGCCGGACGCGACGGCGCCCGAACTCCACGCCGTGCCAAAGGTATTCGTGACTACACTCGGGCTTGGAGTCTGAACAGCACCTCCGCCTCCAGCGCCGCCTTGACCGCCTTGACCGCCGCCGCCGGTGATGACAAGTTGTGTTGAGGACACGGATGTCCACATCGAAGCGGAAGTAACGATGCCAGCAGAAACGCTCGAGGGTGCGTTCTGTCCACTGCCGCCAATGCCACCAGCGCCGCCAGTAGAATAGACGTAGTACAATGTTGTAGTCGCAGCAGAAATCTCAGTGCCGTTCGCGGCAAACGTCTCGTTAGCAATGACCTGCGTCACATTGTAACCTCCGGGATAGTAGTATGTGTAATTGGTAGTTGTGATCATCCAGTATTCGCCACTCGGTCCGCCACTTTGCACATCGGTACCGCTCGATGATGAATTGCTGATGGATGTGCTGGTCTCAGAGCTGCCGTACACGGTAGTGGCTGATGCCCAGGACTGCGTGTAGGAGGTAAAGTACGACCAGTACCAGCTTCCATCTGAGCTCCAGTAGGTTGAGAAAACTGTGCCTGACGAATACGTGGTACCATCGGAAATGTAGGTCGAGTAGGAGGTGATGCCAGGAGCATTGACAAGCAGACCAGTGCCAGGAAGTTGTGGCTTACCTGTCGGTGTCACAACTGAGATGGAGGTAGAGCTGCCTGTCAAAATTTGCTCCAAAGAACTGCTGGCTGCCACAGGATCGACTGTAGTCTGCTCAGGGAAGGGACCAGATTCCGTAGCGGTCCCCGATGGACTCGATGAATTGACACCAACAGCGATGTTGAGTAAGATACCACTGTCAACGCCAACGGCCGCGACAGTCGTTTCTGCCGAGCCCTTTAGGAAGCAGTTGAATCCCGCCGAGTTGGAGGTGGCATAGTACGAAAAACCCTGGCAGACGGGAAGATCGAATCGTTGGTTGGCCACAGAACAAGCAGCAGCACATTGCGAGTAGGTGTCGTAGTGGAGACTGCTGTAGAAGTCATCGTCGGAGATATCGGTGTCGCACAGCACCAAGTAGTCGTATCTTTCCGGGCCAACGAGCTGACTGACCGTCGAGTTGTTGTCTTCCGGACATTGAAAGCCTGGTGCAGTTGGAGCTGGGCCAGGTCCGGAATCAGTCGTGCTTGGTGGTTCCTCCGAGACTACATCCGAGGTAGCAGCACTCGAAGCACCTACGGTTGTCGTGACTGTACCTGACGTTTGAGTCGCAGACGTAGTAGTGGTGTCCTGATAGAAAGCAGAAACTGTAGCGACGCGTGGTGAAGCAGTGGATGTAGCGGTGACCACGAGGCCTCCATAGGTCTGACAGCCACAGGCACTGGAGAAAGAAGCAGTCCATGCTTCAGGTGGCATCGAAGTGTCGTTAGCCAGTCTTCCTCGAAACTTTTCCATAGCTGCGGCCATGCCAGCGACATCGCGGGCCCGGGGTGCTGCCGTAATTTCCGAGTCTGCAGCTCGCTGAACGATAGGAGAAGCGGTAACGGTCTCAGTCGAGGCGGGGACAGTGGTGACCACGGTTCTTGTGCCAATATATTGCGTGGTGTAGGTATAGTAGAAGGTGCTATGAGTCGATTAGCATCTACACCACGGGTGAACCCACTGCACACTCACCTGACAGGGGTATATCCGACAGTCACAGTAGTATTCGGATAGTTCATGATGTCGGCGCAAAGTCTCTCACCCCAAGAGCTGTTGAAAACGGCATAGTAGAAATCATCTTGATAACAGGTCGCCAAGGCAGCTTTCTTCTCGATTCTCCGGAGCAGACCGTAGAAGTTCCAGACAGACTTCTCAGACTGCGATTCGTTGTTGCGGCGTTGGACTTCTGCCGGAGCATTGGCAACCCGAGCAGAAGTAATCGAAGCGAGAGAAAGGCCCAAGGCCAGCGCAGATAGCGAGCGCATATCGAAGGCTTGTCGCTAGCGAGTGCCGAGCAAGCGCTTCAATGTCAGAACAAGCCTTTAACGAGTGGCTTTCGATACTGTTAATCAGTGTAGTGATGCCGATGTACAAGCAGAGGACTTGGAAGTGTTTTATAGAATGTGCGGAAGCATGTACATTGCAGATCAGCCTCCGGAGTGCGTGAGGCTGACCACCAAGAACACGAGTTGCAGACCTGCCTTGCGGAGGCTGGTGATCGAAGAAGTGTTCCTGCAGGCAAAGGAGGTGGTAGTAGCATATGGAATGGGCTGAAGTGGAGGGAGGTGTACAACGATGCTTCGCAGGCCGCTGAAGGCGCCAGCAAGGAGACTGAATATGTCGCCATAGTCAGTAAGGCTGTTGGACTTACAGGAGACAGAGGCTGCGATGTTGAGATCGCTCCATTCCGAGGGAGTGGGAAGGCATGCAAATGTGCGGACATGTCCGTCCTCCCTTGCTTGAGTGCTAGGCAAGCTTCCAATCTGACTATGTCCTCTGTGTCTTCGATTGCACGAGCCTTGCAGCAGCGTCATTCTTTGGCTGGTGAGTCGCAAAGATGGCGCTGAGTGGTCGCGCCGAGGAATGCTTTCGACGCGATTCGTGAGCTGTGACAGCATCCTCGGTGGCATCCTTTAGCTAGCCAACGCCACATGAATGTGAGAAGTATGTTTCACGCGGCAAGTAATCTTCTGTCATCAACGCCGAAGCATTTCATGCAGGACGCGAGTGAATGGCTAATAAGCGAATTGCACATGCTGGTTTTCGCATCTTGCTATGTAGCAGCCCGGCCGTATGCGGGCGAAGTGAGCAAGCAGATGGCCAAGCAGATGGATCCAGGTACCGAGATTGGCGAGTGTCGAGTGCATGAGTAGCGGTTTGGGCATGAGACGTGTGGGCGAAATGGTTTGCAGAGGATGCAGAGCGGTCACGGAGGCGTGGGCGAAAATCCCAGCAGAGCGGTTTGGCTCCGTGCTTCCCGAGCCCGCTAGCTGCCGATGCCGAATCGAAAGTGGAGCCGCAGAAAGTTGTGCCGGCCATCATGGCTGCAGACCTGGATAGCACTATTGACCGGCCAGAATACCATCATCCATACCATAACCATCTTTCTCAGAAGGAGCGCGTGGAGGAGGGTGATACTGCTGCCGATGGAATGGGCATCTGCGCATCTTGCCTCGGCCGCAACAGGTGGGTAGCTGGTGCACCTTGTTCCCCTTTGACACGCCAATTGACTGATCACGCGCGCTCGCTGGTATAGGCATCCCTCGCAGGACGTAAGACATATTCAACCCCGATAAGCTTCTTGTCTTAGAACGCCTCACTCACATCGCACACAGCGCGAAATCGATCGGCTCTTGACCTCCGAACAGCCGAATGCTGCATATGGCGCTGTTGACCACGGCACCTTCGCACAGCCGGACGAGGAAGAGTTGAGACGAGAGCGAGAAGCCTTAGAGCACATCACGGCACACGCGGCAGAGTACGTCTGCCCCTTTCTGTGACCTAAAGGACTGCTAGACTGACGCCACGAGCAGCCATATGATCGATGTCCTTCATCCCTCCCAATCCGACCTGGATTATGGAATGGTGCTCGGGGCCGATCGCAGGTACCGTGATGACCCAATCGAGCACTCTGCTGCATACCAAGAGCCGCAACATAGTCGAGCTCCGCGAGAGACAGATGACTCCGATGAGGCAGCATGGCTGGAGAGTGTGCAGTCTGCCCAGCTGGACACGATACAGATGCCTAAAAGCGGGACCTTGACTATGGACATCGGACTTCTGAGAGAAACCCGTCCATCTCAAAGGAACCACAGACCTGAACCTGCCTACTGAAAGCCACCTTACGCTTGTCAGGACCCTTCTGATACTTTGTTTTTAGAGATACCCCACATAGTTGAGCGCACCACTTCTGGATACTCAGGTCGAACGAATCAACTTTCTCCGCGAACAGTGTCCATGCTGTCACGACACTGTTCGCCTTGGTGAAGCGAATCGCATGTCAAGGGTAGCTCTGCCTCTGCATTTTGGTCAACGCTGTGCAATGCCCGCGATCCTTTCGCACCGTCCATTCCTAGTGTGGCGAAGTTTGATATGGGATTATCAATGACCATCATATGTGCACCATAAAACCCGACTGTCAAGAGTACCTCCAAAAAACCTGCGACTTGGAATTTCATCTTGCTTGATCTTCGATCAAGCTCAAATCAGTACTGCAGAAGATGGCTTCCCACTCATTCACGCTGCTGACGCTTTCTAATATAGTCGGCTCCCGAACTTTGCATTGCACCTAAGAGTAACGACATTTCGATGAGAAGACCACTCGCGACTTTTGTGTGTCTATTATGACTACCAGGCCGAAGGACCGAAATGCGTCAGCAAAGGATCCTGCGCTTACCCAATGCAGTCATCGGTACCCCTGCAAAGTTTCCTGCATTGACCTCCGAAACCGCCAAGTTCATCGCCTAACTGCAGCTGAGTCCAGTGCATCGCATTCGCGACGGCACAATTGCCATGCTTTGAGCCTTGAGATGTCGTAGTCAGCTGGATTCCCAGGGTTGCATGAACAGCTACATCACACTTTGGCCGCAACCCCTCCAGAGCACCTATTGCAGCAGCACAGCGATTTCCTCACCACGTTATGGCGAGAACGAAGGCGCCTGCTGCATCAGGTGGCAGCTTTCCTTTCGTTATATCGCATGGCCCCAAACCGCCGGAAGATCCAGCCATAAGGACCATGATCCGCCGGCAAGCGATGAAAGATGTTGGGTTAGCTCGCAGGCGACGAGGTACTTATGGCCGGGCCAATACTGGTCAGTCTGTTTGTTTTGACAATACCAATAGCCCAAAGCGGGCAGCGGAGGCTGCTTCTGCAGATGCGAACAGTAATGCATCGACATCAACCTCGCCTTCCACAGGAGTGGAGACGCTGGACGAATCAAGTGGCGGTGCCACAAGTGTCACAGATTACGACGAGATCCCAAGCAACGATGTCGTTGTGCGATCCACACCAAGTGCCACGGTACATGCGCGCTGCAGTATTCTTAGCCCACTTAGCCTTATGTCTGGATACGAACGAATGCGATTCGAGTATGGATTAGATCTCTCAATGCTCACTGTCCTTACCAACTTCAATGTTGGCAAGTCTGCGGTATGATCCACGAATATCGATACATTGACCTTGATTCGTTTGCTGATAATTTCGATCCAGATCACGACCCTTGCATCGGATCCAGCGCGCCTACCATCTCTGCTTGTATCGGAACCACAATACTCTTACCTGTCATTCGTGCCGAGCAGGTATGAGCGTAGCGCAGTACTAGCTTCGGCTACCGATTGCGTGATCGCAAAAGTGCGCGCTGCCCTCAGTCCTGGTTTTGAGCATGATGCAATTGCCCGACGTTTATATGGCAAAGCTCTCCGGACATTACAAGAAGCTATCAATGATCCATGTTCACGTAAGATGAGATGAGTGCTTAATGCTGGTCTTGACTCGACTGACCATGTCTAGGTGGAGACGCGAATGTACTTTGCGCTATTCAAATGCTAAGTATACACGAGGTACGAGCTGTTCTGCACTATCGGAATCTCGTCGCTTACGGTCAGTAGCTGCTCGACCCTTCTCGAGAGAACGCATGGAGTAACCACATTTCTGGAAGCGGACAATTGGTCAAAAGTCGGACTCCCGCGAGTTTTTCATCAGAATATGACAAAAGCCTGTTTGTTGGTAACGTCGGCCCAGCCCTTTCCGAGGCTCTGTTTAATAATCACAGCTGCTTTCTGGAGGCTCCAGAGTGGAATTCGCTCTACATGTCCACTGCGCAGGAGACGGAATACCTGACCGAGCGAAGTGAACTGGTTCTGAATGCACGCAAGCACATGTTCCCTCTACCTCGTCTTTGGCGAGATGTGGGTGCAGCCCTTACGTCCGACGACCTTTTCAACGACGATTTGCTCCGAGGAGTAGAGAAAAGGTGTCGAAGCATTCATGCGGATCTCCTCGCTTGGCTCGAGGAATACAAATGGTAAGTACAAACACTTCGAGACGTGAACAAGCAGAGCGGTACCCGGCGACTCGCAAGATCAGACGTAGCCGTCCTGTTGCTTCCGCAGTTTGCTCCTGAGACATGAGCTGACCCCAATGCCTTGCTTCTAGTCACTGTGTCGCACGATCCTTGGCCCAACCCACACGACTGGAGATAGATCTGCGCAGGGAAACCTTTGGCGCAGTCCTTGAATGTCTGCTCATTGCGAAGCGTCTTATCACTTCGCTATCCGACAGCGATAGACTGAAAGTAGAATGTGAGACACAAGCAATCGCGAAGCTCATTATGGATTTACAAGACCAACCCATGCCAAAACACTCCTGGCTGTTCGCAGCCCACGAGATTGGCGTTGCCCAAGTCTGCTTTGCAACGAAGGAGATTTTCGAACAGGATAGCTCTGACGAGACTTGCGAAAACCAAAAACTTGCTATGCGGAATAGATATATGGCCTTCTCTGGAACATTGCGGGGCACCTGAGCATCAAAACTGTTACAACGTGGATTGTACAATCGACTGGTCGTGTCGACGCCATGCGAAGCTCGTCAGGCGTGCTACACAAAGCCGTGTAGCATCCTCGACACACCTTCAAAAGACGACAGTCAGATATTCTCTGCCGCGACTTTCCCTGCTCTCCAGAGAGCCATTATTGGAATGGATATGCTCCAGACATACGCGCCAGTGCGGATCTGTCCTACGGTTAGACCGGGACGCACTGAATCAAATTCGACATGCTTGACTTACCGGCGCCAACATGTCACTCTTCACGCCAAGATACAGCGTCATGTATAGAGCTCGAGTCGCGAAGAAACTCCACGCTACGCTGTTTAGATCCTCCGCTGGTAATTTGGCCACGTTTCCTGCAACCATTGCGGCTGCGAAGAGGGGAAATACTTCCATGCTATAGAAGTAACAACTCGAAGGTCAGCAAATGTCTCAGACATTGTGGTGCTCCCAAGTCACTGCTTCTTACCTGTTCAAATGCGCACCTCGTGCTCGAGCAAGATGATTCCATAGCGCATGTGGGAGCTTGCCCTTCCAAGTCTCGAGATTGGTGCGAGGCATTGCATTCGACTGTGCGTTCTTGGTGGCTATCATCAGCCGCGTAAGATAGTAGCTGTGCGGGATTAGTCCGAGAACGAATGCGCCTGGGATGGCGGCATAGGAGTAGTTGTATGGTGTCGTAGGCGAGGACATTATGATGAAGACTGCTTTGGTTGACGGAGTATGGTAATGTTGAAACTGGTGTGGTCTTTGCAGATGCAATTTGTTGTGTATGGACGGGAGGCCATTGTCGCTGGCCTTGTGTGATATATATGCGTTCAATGCTCGTCTACAAAATCTCCAATTGCCACGCTCTAACTTGAAAGCGACTGCAGTATTGCTTGCTTCATCGAGCTTCTTATGCCTGGATTGAGCGACAGGTCCCTTGATATATTATTGGCGCACCGACGTCTCCGGAGACAATTGCCAAGCCAAACTGTATCGGGAACCCGCCAAGAATCCTTGCTCGACGTCGAACTTTCAGCTTCACCAAGCTTCCTCTGTCTCGCCAGCAGATCCCTGCGTCTCACAATGATGAGTAAGGATCTGCAAGGCCGCGGTTGACAGACCGAACGTTCCATATCTTGCATCGTGCCGAGGCATGCTTACGGCAGGTGCTCTGTGCTCTATTTCTTGGTCGCTTCTCAGAATTGGCAAGCAGTGCCTTAAGCTAGCAGGAATGGTGCCGAAAGTATAGGATCACACCTGCCGACGATCCGCCATGGACGAGATACCTTCGCATCGTGCATGCGCCTCTTGCAGGACGCAGAAAGTCCGTTGCATTCCAGATGAGAGCAATCCGGATGTCTGCCAGAGATGTATGCGATCGCGCAGACCTTGCGTGTTCACGCCTCTGCAGAAGCGCAAACAGCGCAAGAGGACGGATACAAGAGTCGCAGAGTTGGAGAAGGAGATGAGGGCGATGAGGTCGATGCTCAAGCAGAAAGAAGATGGCACAAGATCGAGCAGTAGCGAGACGACCACAAGCAGACAACCCGCTGGACTATGGTTCAAGGACAGGAACTTGGAGGCCTCAAAGCTAGGTGTAGCAGTCCAACGAGGCATCAACGAGGGAGACAGCGCGAACGCAGCAGCTACCGGCGTGGCCAGCGATCAAAGCGATATGTCGACTCCCGATCGTTTCGCGAACAGCGGACCATATCTATGGCCCAAAAGATTCCCTGATGGCCCAAAGCAGGACGCGAAAGACGTCGTTGAAAGTGGAATGCTGTCAATGGCTACTGCAAGACAGCTTTTCGAGACTTACAAGAACGAACTTTATCCACACTACCCATTAGTCTATATCGCCCCTTCTGTGACTGCAGATGATCTCCGGTACACAAAACCTGCTCTTTTCCTTGCAATCATTGCTGCAGCATCGGGCAAGGAAGACGCAGACCTCTCGGCCGCGCTTGATAAGGAAGTCTTGCAAGCATATGCAACTCGCAGCCTCGTTCAGTCGCAGAAGAGCTTGAAGTTGGTGCAAGCACTCTTAATCAGCGCTGTCTGGTAGTAAGTGGCGAAACGTGTACTCTGTCAGCTGTACTCACCCTTCTCAAAGCCATCCACCCAGCAAGTTTGGGCAACTAGTTAGTACCAGTTTCGGGTCCCGAATCCACAGCCCCGGCTAACTCAATTTGCAGAAATACTATGAGTACATCCATATGGCTGCCACGATGGCAACGGATATTGGTATTGGTTCAAGACGGGCTTCGTATCGTGGTCGTCATGCCAGACGAGATGACAGGCGCTTGCTCCCTGTGAATAGACCTGGTTCGCTTCCCTCGGACAAGCCTTCAATGCATCCTGCTGAAGATGTCCACAATCCGGATCTCAGTATGGCACCTCGACAGCGAGACAGTAGTCCAGACACTGGCAGCATAGAGGCACGAAGGACCTTTCTGTCATGCTACATTATATGCGCTGGAGTGTCGCTGAGTTTGAGGAGGCCAAACATGCTAAGAGTCAGCAGCTACATCCGCGAGTGCGTGGATGTTTTGGAACGTTCGCCAGTTGCGGTGCCACATGACAACAACCTGGTTGCCTGGGCGCGTTTGATCATGATTGCAGAAGAGATCAGCACTTCGTTCTGCTATGATGATCCTGGCGGAGTCGCTTCCAGTAAGTATACCAGCAATTGCGAAGCATCACCTTTCTGCCCGTGCACAAACGGCGATGCGGCACGAGGTTCTGCAATGTTGTTCCCAGCGAGTTGGTCCTGATCCGCGTGTCTTCGAGCGTTTGCTAATAGTCATCCTTCCTGTCTCAGTTACAGAAATTCGAACACGAATGATGATCAAGGACTTCGAAGCACGACTAGACAAATGGTACAAGGCCGTTCCAGAACATAACTCCGGCGCAGGATCTTTGATGGTCATGTACTACACCGTCCGCCTGTACTGCTTCGAGATAGCGTTACACGTTGATCACTCTCCTGAGGACTTCAGAGCGCCGTATCAAATGGGAGGAATATCGCCCATTGAAGATGTCGATGAGGTCCCCACACAGGTCCTCGCTGAAAGTATCGCTGAATGCATCACAAGTGCGCACGGACTTCTGGATACATTCCTAGCGATGGACGTAGAGAGCTTGCGAGCCCTACCGGTCTTCTCGTACGTCCGAATATCTTTCTCAGCTTTCGTCCTTGCGAAGCTCTCGCTGTCAGCAGTACATCCTCGCAGTCGAATAGGAAGAGTCATCGATCGAAACAGCCTCAAAGCGGAGAACTTTATGGATCGCGCGATCCTCCATGTCCGCAATATTCTTGGCTCCAAGAAGAGTCGCGTGCCGAGCATTTTCCTCGCTCTGCTATTCAAGCTCAGGCAATGGTGTCTCACTCCTACACTACTTATCAATGATGAGCCCGATTTTCGGCATCCTGAAGACATGCAAATAATCTCGAGCTCTTTGGAGAAATACGCACAGGACTATGACAATACTCGTACTAAGGATCGCACACTCATTACCGATGTAGAAGGACCACGCATGACCGAGCACTTCAGCAGCAGCGAGAACTCGCCTCAGACTACTGCAGATGCAGTTGCCTCTAGACACAATAGCAACCTCAACGTCGCCACGGGATCTAGTAGCAGTCCTCGCAGCGCAATCGGGACATCGCCAGGCATGCAGAACGGTGGCTCGCTACGATTCAAGACCAGTGGCAATGGCGTTGAAGACCCACACATTTCACAGAATGCCGCAAATGTGGCATTTAACGATAACATGTCTGGCAACAGCATGACCAACATGTCAATGATGTCAACGAATCCCCTTGGTTCTGCAAGTTTGGACCAAATGAACGAGAATATGTTTCAAATCCTTGGAGACATGGGCTTCCCAGAAGGTGGGCTCACTGGTCTTGACGATTGGGCGACTATGCCGCCAGATCTGTCAGCGTTGTCGCAATTGGACATGATGGACTGGCAATTCCCTCCAGCGGGCAGCAACGGGATGTAATCACAATCAGCTCTCTGGAATGATTGAATTGAGCATGGATATCTCTCGCTTCACTGAGCGTCTTCACGCTTTAGAAGACTAGCACTCTATGAGCACCGCGTAGAATAATGGAGAGCCGCAAGGTTGCTACGAAATTTGGCCCACCTGCTTCATTTTTGATGAGTGAGTTGCGTACAGTTCTTGAACACAACATCATGTACTGATGACAATAGATCCAGCGTGCTGCCTCCTTGGCCACTCATTACCGAGCCTTTGCCTTGCCCTTCGAGAGCTTCTTGTGCTGATTCTCCGACCCATTGCCGTACAAGTTTTCAAGCTCCGTAACTGCAAAATCGAAAAGGTCGATTTCTGGCTCCTCGCCTGAGACCAGCTGGCTGAGAAGTCGAGCTACACCTGGTGCAAGAGTGGTACCGAAGGCACCAAAGCCATAAGCGAGCCAGACACCTCGAGAACCATTACCTGTAGAGGCTCTGCTTGCCTTTCCAGTGCTGCCAACCAACCAATCAGGCACTTTGCCAATTACTGGACTTGACTCGTTTCCTGTGCTCACAATAGCCACACCTTGCGAAGTATGGCTTCTATCAGCGAGATGGATGCCAGGAAGGGAGAGTGTCTCTGCCGCAATGAATCGGAGAGCTGTTGAACTTCCAACACGTTCTCGCTTTGCATCCTCGTGGTCGAGAGTGTATTCGGGAATGGCGCTGTAGAGCCTTGATATCTCGATCATGTCTTTCCGAGCAACCACCTGAGCTGGGCCCTGGAACCTAACATCTTCTGGCAACTCCATAACTGCTGCGCATTTGCTGATGTTTTGGAGGCCAGCTCCTTTGATTTGAATCCATTGGTAGAGCCGAGGGTTGTTCTCCAGAGCAAGCTGGCGATGAGTAAAAAGCGCAGAGAGGAGGCTGGGAGTAAACGGGCCGGCTGCCAGCACCAGCCTGGAGCATTCAATGAGCTCAGAACGGCTCTTCGCAGACACAGTAGATGACACACGAATTCCGGTCATGCAACCCGCCTTATCTTGCTCAACGCCTGTTGGTTGGGTGCTCAACAGAAACTTGACCCCGAAATGCGCGCAATGAGCGTGAAGCCATGTCGCTAACTTCGAAGAATCAATTCGGCCCAGCACCTGCTCATTTAGAGAGCAAGAGAAGCCAGCGTCCTTGCGGATCCACGAGACAGGCGGATTACCATCTGCGCCCTCGTCCATAGCCATGACAAAGGTCTTTTCGTTGAACCCTGAGGATTTGCGAAAGTTCTGGTCACCGAGAAGCTCTTCCCACAAAGGCAAAGACACGTCCAGGAGAGGCTGCCACTGCTCGTCTGGGATCGCTGTGTTGATCAGGCCCGTACAGTGGCCTGAAGCCAACTTGCAAGGTCCGCTGTTGACATCGATCACAGTGACGTCGTGAGTAGTTTTTGAAGTGTATGCTCTCTCAGCAAGCTCTAGCGCAATGAACATGCCGATCACTCCAGCTCCAACAATGACAGTGCTCGGTGCTGCCACAGGAATGTCTGCTGCTGGTTGCTTCTGTAATGAGATCTTGATCTTCTTGGTTGGTGGAGTAAAGACGGATTCTGGCTCTGGTTCGGCATAGTTGGGCTTTCGTTTGTTTCGAACAGGCCGCTCTCTGGCTTCCTTGGACAGCGACTCTTGTGGAAGGTCCTGAAAGTCCTGCTCGGATGGCGATCCAGATGTAGTGCACCCTTCTTTCGCCGATGCTCCGCGTTTGCGCTTCCTCGAGCCTTGTGGTGGTTTCTGCGACGTGTCTGGCAAAGGTGGAGGAGGAATCTGTCCTTCCATGGCGGGATTGATCTTTCCGATGAAACCGCACCAGCATCCTTGTTGCTAAGTATCGTCTTGTTAGCTGCGTGTGTACATGGCCAAAGTCGATCTGCGGCGCTGCAGCCGCAGCCTGTTCACTGTGATCGAGTGTACACTTACCAGATGATCATCGGCGATAGCTCGATGTTGCGGACTGCTTGAACCTTGCCACTCTGTACACTCCGAGCATATGCGCTTCATGCAATGCTGGCATTGCCAGCTGTAGTTCTTGACCCTGGAAGTATTCAGTAGCGCACAAAATTGAAGCAAGAGGTAGATCTACTTACCGATACCCACAGACATTACACTTGCATGTCTTGATCTTAGAGTCTTTCTGCCAATCTAGGTTGACTGCGTACCGCTTTGAAGTGTCACCAGTTTTGTCCGAGTTCCTGGTGGCGTGCGGCATGATGCCCACGGATCGGACTTGCAAGACTGTAGACTCACGACTTGCAGGAGATATCTTGAAGTTGCAGTAAATCTGTTCCTGTCGATGAATTCGACTCGCAAGCGCTGCTCTGACCGAGGGCGGGCTCGTGGCGCTCTCAAGGTTGTGCTGAATGACCGTTCACGTCTTTGAAGTGCAGGTTTCGAGGTGGACAGCCGAGATTGTTGTCAGGGCAAGCTCAAGTCCTCATATCGCAACCAGGCGAACGTGTAAATGCAGCAAACACTCGTCGATCACATGAACGGGCGCGCGATGAAAAATTACATCAATCACATTGAGTTCCTACATTTAATAGTGCTAAGGCTCGCGATCCTGTGAGCACTGGCCGGCTGACTTTGCCGTGCACACACCGCACGGGAGTGGCCACATTATTCAGACCTATCTGGTCTCTACTGGTCTCTACATGTGCTTTAGAGAATGCATCGATCTCGAGAAGACCATGGAAACAGGCCCGAGTATGCTGATCTGAAGGCTCCTTCTCAGAACTAAGCATAGTATGATCAGATGAGGAAGAGCGCTTTCAGTGCAATATCATGCGTCATTGCCCAATTTTCGCAATGACCATGATCATGGCTGGCCAGCACATTGATGAACGCCTGATCTACGCCCGTTCAAGAGGCCAGACATCCCTCGGTACTGGTTCGATGGGGGGTTCATTAAGTGGACGAAGGTAGGTAAAAGCCATTCCACTCGCAACGTGTGTGCTTAGTATCTTGTGGCTCACATTGCGTATCTGGGGCTCATACCATGAACAGTCTGTCCCCTTCCAGGCTGGGATCTATTGAGTGTAAGCAGTCTTTTCGTAGGTCGTTAAGCAGACCTGCACCCGCAGCTTCATGCAAATCTTGCAGGCAATCCATGCCAGTATCCTGCGCAGGACATGATTGCAGATCACTCTATTCCCAGCCTTGTTCTGGTCATGAGCATATGAATGAAAAGACATACTGCCGTGGATTCCGGACACGGAGCACGCTTTTTGTAAGCCGTAGCCGCATCATTGGCTGACTGCAGCGACCTGCTCGCCAGGTCAATCGCCTCGCAACCCGACGGACGCGCAGATCCAGTAGACCGCGTATTGCGGATAGCACATCAGCGCTTGATGGTATCGATGAAGAGTGGGCCAAGAGGCACAAGCTGCAGACGCGGTTCCTTCAGACGAGAAGAGCCCCTATCCAGTCACGTGCACGCCATGAAGCCCAGCACTCTCATGCAAGAGCATTCAATCCGCTTGACGTTAGTCTTCATTTCTTCAGGGCTGGATTGAATCGTCGGTCTCCTTGCATACTGCATAAGGAGAGTTACTGTCACGGATACCCTGAATGAGAAGTGAGTGTGTTATTCGTCCGTGCGTTCACAATCGGCGAGGAGTTCCTCCGTCCAGCTTCCGAGGCCGTTTGAGATCGAGCACTCTCCGCGCGACAACAGAAGCGTCATGACATGTTCACAGTTATTGGTACGAGAACGAGCGCGCGGAAGGCGTTTCAGGCAGCCTTATTTCACTAGATTGAAGTTGAGTTTCTCTTGTCTTTCTCCAAATTTCAGGCTTTTTCTCTGCATCAAACAGTTCCTACCATTGCCAAGATGGCGCCTGTGAAGCAGCAGCTGGCTGTCGCGATCGTTTCCACCATCCTGCTCCAAAGACTCACGACGTTTCCACTCAGCTATTTCGCGACCATTGCTGGAATCTTCTTGGCACAATGGACTGCCTACATGCTATGGATGGTACTCGTGTATCCGCGATACTTCAGCAAGATACGCCACCTGCCAGAAGCTCCAAACCCGCATTTCCTGCTTGGCCAGACCAGGCGGATCATGAAGGAACCATCGGGCATACCGATGAGAGATTGGACACAAAATGTTCCCAACAATGGATTGATTAGATACAGCGTCTGGTTCCAGGAAAGAGTCTTGATCACCACCCCTGCTGCCCTTAGCGAAGTCCTCGTAACCAAGAACTAGTAAGTGTATTGAAGCGAGCAAAGCATAACTCTGCGTATCCACGGCGAGTGACGAGCTCCCATTGAAAACAGAAGGCTTTCCTCAGCGATTCCCTTGGAAGCAACATCTACTTGAAAACCAATGCTAACCTTTATACCCTTCGCTTGTAGTGACTTCGTTAAGCCTTGGCACTTCAGACATGGCCTTGGACGTATCCTTGGAATTGGCATTCTTCTCGCGGAAGGCGAAGAGCACAAGGTCCAGAGGAAGAACCTCAGCCCTGCATTCAGCTTTCGGCATGTCAAAAACATTTATCCTGTATTTTGGAAGAAGAGCGTCGAGATGGTCAAATCTCTGGCTACTGCCTCTAAGGAATCGACGACCACAGATGAGCACATTTCCGATACCGACAACATGGACGCCGAGAAAGCCGCGCAGCTACATGAACGGGGTGCCATAGATGTAGGCAATTGGTCGAGCCGTGCCACTCTGGATATCATTGGCCTAAGTGAGTAAAGCGGACAATTTTTCTCTCCAAACACTGTCCGAGACACTTGCTGACTGGGGTAAATCGTGGATATAGGTGGCATGGGACGAGACTTCGACGCACTTCACGATCCAGGCAACAAGCTGAATCAAACCTACAAATCCATCTTTAACCCAGGCCGTGCAGGCCGTTTGTTACAAATCCTTGGCATTTTCATCCCATTCTGGATCATGCGGAGGCTGCCAATCAAACGCAACCAGGAACTTGACGCGGCATCATCTTACATCAAGCAGACATGCCGGGACCTGATTGCAAAGAAACGAGAAGCCATGTCTGAAAAGGGCACTGTTGGCGAAGTTGACATTCTGTCTGTGGCGCTCGAGTCAGGGGGATTCTCCGATGAGGATCTGGTGAACCAGATGATGACATTCCTCGTAGCTGGCCATGAAACAACCGCCACGGCAATGATCTGGGCCATCTACCTTCTTTGCAAGGACAAGAAGATTCAAGAAAAGCTTCGCGAAGACATCAGGAAGCAGATCCCAAATCTAGAAAGCGAGATCCAGGCTAGCGATATTGACGACTGTCATTACCTGCAAGCTGTTTGCTCAGAAGTCCTAAGGCTGTGGGCACCTGTGTCTTTGACTATGCGTGTCACGGACAAGGACACCACAGTCCAGGGCGAATTCATTCCCAAAGGCACAACAGTCATCCTTGCTCCTTGGGCAATCAATACTTCGAAGCATTTGTGGGGCGAGGATGCTCTAGAATTCAAGCCAGAACGATGGTTAAACGCAGATGGCAAGGCGAATGCGAAAGGTGGAGCAGATTCTAATTATGCTTTCTTGAGTGAGTCCAGACATTTTCACATCAATTCGAGACCTATCGCTGACGCTGTTCAAGCTTTCCTGCATGGCCCTCGCTCTTGCATCGGACAGAGGTTTGCAGTAGCAGAATTTGCTTGCCTGCTCGCGGCTTGGGTGGGACGATATGATACTTCATTTGAAGAGGGAAGTCCGCTGGCCAAGGGAGAGCTTGAAATCAAGGGAGGCATAACAGCAAAGCCGAAAGGAGGTCTTTGGTGCACTCTGAAAGAGGTTCCTGGCTGGTAATAAAGGGATTTGAAATTGTGGCATCGATTGAACACAGCTCGGCTTTGATGATAAGATGAAATGTGTCACTTCTCGCTGTCAAGCGCGACTTTCTCGTTCAATGTATGAAAGCATTCTTCGTGACGTCTTTACACGGCTGCTATATTGCGAAACAACGCTAGATGCCGATAATTTTTGGCTTACTCTAGCCTATTGAAATGTATTGTAGTGGGCTATACACTTGCCTGTCAGGCATTCAAGGCACTCGATGGTGATGTGGCTGTTCCTCGTCACTTAACACCTTGACTTGCTTCTAATACTTCCCCGGCGCCGCCTTGAATTTCTCGTTTTGAATGACCTAATGGACTTGAATCAGCACTTACTGCCAGACAAGCGATATGAGAGTCGAATTTCTGGAAAGACCACTTACCTCTATCCAGTATCCATCTGGATCGAGTATGAATGCAACGTTCTTCATGCGACCGTCTGTGAGTCTCTTCTTCCATGCCACGCCCTGCTGTTCAAATCGCTTGCAGGCCTCGTCCAGGTCATCAACGGACACGCAAATGTGCCCGAAACCTTGCGGGTCGCTGTTGCCATCGTGATAGACCTTGCCTTCTTCCTTCTCAGTACCGTAATTCCAGGTCAGCTCGAGAATGCCTTCGCGGTCTGCCACCGGATTCACGCCATTCACAGATGTATCGCTTTGTGGTGCTGCTCCATAGCCAAGGAAGTACAGAGTGAACCCAGCGTCTTTGTTTTCAGAACTTCGAAGGAATGTCATGCCCATCGTCTCCTGATAGAACTTGAGCGAAGCATCTTTATCCTTGACCCGAATCATGGTGTGGTTCATGCGGTACGTTGCAGGATCTGTACTTGTCACGTTTTCGGACTTCTCGACATCGTTCTGAGCAATGATTTCAACCCAGTAGTCATCTGGATCGAGTGCGAAGGCGATGTTGTGCATGCGACCATCTTTCAGTCTCTTCTGAAACTTGTATCCCGCATCTTCCAATCTCTTACAGGCTGCTTGGATGTTGTCCACACTGACGCAAACATGTCCGAATCCCTTGCCGTGGTCCTTGTTACCGTTGCAAGGCTTGTAGTTGGGGTCATTCTCGGTTCCGCTGTCATGAAGTCAGTCCAGGTCGCGAGCTGAGACGGAGGCAAGGCCGTAGACATACTAGTTATGGGTCATCTCAATGATACCTTCACGATCGGTCCAGCTAAAAGTGAAGAGGAAAGGTCAGCGACTGCCTCAGAAAAAGTGTATAGCTTGATTCCATCAGACATACTGATTGCTGTGTGACACAGACTTTGGAGAGTCAAATGCCATGAAGTAGAGGTCGAACTTATTGTCTGGAAACTCAAACTTGTTCACTTGCTTCATGCCTAAGTGCTCATAGAATTTGACGCTGGCCTTGGGATCTTTCACCCGCAGCATAGTGTGATTGAACTTGTACTTGGAGGTGTCAGTCATCGTGGCGTATGTTCGCGGTAAAGCTGGTTTTAATTGATTGCTGAGGAGTTTTGATCTTCGAACAGTCGAAAGCATTAAGTGAAGTCCTTATGTGTGCAGGGAGAGAAGGTGTTTTTTATCAGAGCACAGCTTCACATAAATTTGGCCGTGAGGTGACATCAATGGGCTGCCCCGCATTGAAACGCTTGTCCCTCAGCCCGAGCGTCAGTGACGCCGAGCCTGGATCTTTTACATCACTGTCGAAGAATTGTGAAAGGAAAAGTTATTGCTTGTGTGCCGCGTAGGCGTGAGCCAATTGCTGGCTACCGTCAACTACACTGAAGCCATTCTCCCACCGTCTTTATCTGTAGAGGTAGGATTACAGGACCACGTGGGCCATACTCGATATAACGACCCGGGTCGTCCATTCATCATTGCTTTCTGCACAGTCGTTAACATTATCCGACTGGCGTCTGTGTGGCCATGTCCCTATTCCAACGCCCAAACGCCTTCGCCGAAAGATCAAAAAGTGTCGTAAACGCCTTCTAGAGATGCCACGTGCATCAGCATGCTCCTAATGATTTGAGCTACTTGAGCCAGCGAGTGGTGCTACACCAGCGCTCTCGCCTGGCTGCCGCTCTTTGCCCTTTCCAGTTGTCGAACTAGCAACCCCGTCCTCATCGTAGAGACCGTGAGCTTCGATGTAGTCCACGACTGGCTCCGGCACTAAATAGCGAATTGACATGTCACGTCTCCGGAACAGTCGAATCTTAGTCGAGCTGATATCGTTCTGCACAAGCTGCTGGATGACCCAGATATTGTCCTTCCAGCTCTGAAGGGTTGACAATGCTTCATCGATATCGGTCCCGCTTCGCTGAATATGCCGTCAGTATTGAAATGCGAGTTGACAATTAACCGCGTGACTCACCTCAACAATAAAGGCACCGAAATTGCGCAGTATGTAGTCGATATCCTTGTCAGCCCACACACCAGGTGTGCTCATCGTCTGGATCAAGTCGGCGCCAGCGAGAAGGGCAATGCGACATTTCTTCTTCCCGACTGGGGTCTCCACGCCTCCAAGCACCTCATTTATTTCATGATCAAAATGATCCAAGACCTTGGCAGTCTCCAAATATTCGCTGTGTAATGCCTCCCACGGATCGACGCTGATCCAGCTGCTCTCCTGTACCGCGAGGGTGCACATGTTGATACGGTGCTCCGCTTTGACAAGACCAGTCTTCTTATAAGCATCTCCTACACAGGACAGATACGCGCCCACGACTTCGAATTGGGTATTGAATCGGGCGTAGTCAGCGGCCATCTCGAACATGCGCATGTGGAGGAAGGTGATGGGCGAGAAGGAGCCACAAGCGATAAGCACAAGTGGTGTCCGCTCAGCATCTTGTATCCGACGTCGCAGCCGGCTGTGAGGGAACTCGTAGTCGTCAAGCGTCATGTCGCTTGCGTCGGCCATGATGCGCGGCGGCGTTGACGGAACAGACTGGTCGTACTGTAGCAGGCCTTGAAGAGTTACAAGCCGAGGGTGAGCGGCGCGAGAGCGTGGAAATGGCGAGTTGTTGAGTCTGCAGTCTGGCGTGTAATGGCGGGCAGTGGGTGTGAGTGGGAGATTGAGCTGCCACCGGGCCAGAGCAATCGGCTGACGGCAAAATCGCAGCCTGACGGAGAGGGCAGCCACGACTGAAGCCTAGAGGCTGCTGTGCAGTGGGCCAACAAATGGGAGGGCTGTCAGGTAGCCTGTCCGCCGGTGCGTGTGCGGGACAGGGCGCGCGAGATAGAACTACTCGTGTGGTGATTTCGCGACAGAGGAGAGTGTATCATAGAGAGAAGAGAGCGCTGGCAGGCTGTTGGCAAGATCAATTACCAATTCTGCAGGGCCGTCATGTAATCTCCAATCACCGAGCAAGTGGGCACTGTGTGACTGCGCAGTGGGGTTACTTTTGGCCGATGTCGTTCGGGCTTCAATTTGGCTGCTGTCTGCGTATTGCCGTCGCCTTAACCACGCAAGATGATTGCCTGCAACATGATCCTGATGACACTGTAGTGGGTAGTGTGATGCCGCTGCTCAATGATACGGTACATGTAATCTGAGATCGAAGTGATGAAGCGTTTGCCCGCCGAAGAGGCTGGAATCAGGCACGTGCTCACCACCAAAAAAAGGCTGAGGTCTGGACAAGGATAAGTCGTCACACAGGCGAGAGCGATGCGACGAGCCGACGTGGACGTCAATGTCGATGTCGGGGAGGGATCTGGCTTCATCTCTCTGCTTGCCTTTTCCATCGCAACGCCCTTTCCCTTCTTTCTCATCTGCGATGAATGTCGACGTGCGCTTTCAACTCAAATGCTGACCGTGCAGTGCAGTGCGTCATCCAATGCAGTACAGTACCTCACCGAGCAGACGCGATACGATGATATTTTGCGCTCTCGCTCACGACACACGGACACGCGCCATGCGGATAGGCATCTCTCGGCGCTGCATTCGATCTGATCTAGCCGTGTCGGCTCTTCACAGGGGATCCTATGGCTGCCGTGGAGCTGATTCACGCGTACTTCGTTCATTAGACGTCGCGCAGAAAGGACAAATCGCCCAGTAGGTAGAGAAGCACTTCATAGTAGTTTGGCAATGCAATCTCTTTCCTCGTCAAAGTTGATCTGGATCTTAGCAGTACTCGCGTCCGACTCTGGAGGTGAGGCCGCTGCTTCGTTCTTTCCTCCTTTCAGAGCCGACGCGTTTCACAATTCTGTCTGCCGGCAACAGACTTCCGCGGTATCAGCAATTCATCCTGCAACGCAACTCGCTACCCAGCTCCAGAGAGATCGATGCTTGTCAGCTCCGTTATTACCAAACGCCATTCCTTCGCCAGAGCCGTCGCCATGTTCATCACCGTCCTCATTGCGCACTTAACCATACTTAGTTCAGCAACTCAATACGCTATGCAGACCAGCTTCTCCGGAACTACTTTCCTTGGCCAATTCGACTTCTGGTCCAGCTGGGATCCGACGTAAGTACCCTCAGACCGCCAGACCAATGCCCACTGACGATGATCTAGCTATGGGTTTGTCCAATATGTAGACCGAGCAACCGCGGAGGCCTTGGCCATGGTCAACAGCACCGGCAATCTCGTCAGGTTCGGCGCGGAATCTACAGAGGTCCTGGATCCATTTGCCAATCTCGGCCGAAAGAGCATCCGGCTCACCTCCAAGCAGACGTGGACTCATGGCCTCTTCATCCTCGACCTGGCCCACATGCCGAGCAGCACTTGTGGCATTTGGCCTGCGTTCTGGATGCTCGGCAACGGTCCTTTGCTTTGGCCTGTTTATGGCGAGCTGGACATCATCGAGTTCACTAATGATGCCACGTCGAATCTCATCGCTCTTCACACCATGCCAAACTGTACAATCGCTGGATCTGGTCAGACGGGCGCTTTGTTGACGAACGATTGTGGAGAAGACGAAGGGTACAAAGGCTGCAACATCTCTCCAAACCAGCCCAACTCGGCAGGCACCGGCTTCAATTCCAATGGTGGTGGCATATATGCCGTGGAATGGACATCTGTAGCCATTCGTGTTTGGTTCTTTCCGCGCAACAGCATTCCGGCTTCTGGTGAGCATTGTCAGCCATCTAAGATGACTAGTGTACTGAGAAGCACAGTGACAGCGATGAATCCGGACACGTCGAGCTGGGTGAGTCCTGAGGCTTGAGATGCACAATTTGGCACCGACATGGGCTGATTCATAACAGGGACTTCCAGCTGCAAATTATGAAGGGAGTTGCAACATTGACAGCTATTTCACAAATGCATCGCTCGTGTAAGAAAGCCTCGACCAACAGTAGAGAAACTTTACTGACCTCGTCCTGCCCTCCAGATTCAACATCGATTTCTGCGGGACAGTGAGTATTCCTCATATTTCTCAAAGTCATGTCACCGGGTTGACAGTCTGCAGTGGGCCGGACCGACCTTCAACACCAACACTGGCTGCCCGGTCCTCAATGGTATGCGAGATCAATCCTTTTCGACGTGGTAGCTGCAAATTGACACTGTCTAGCTACAAACCAGTGGAGTAGCTGCAATGCGTTCGTTGCCACGAATCCGCAGGCCTTTGTTGATGCTTATTGGGAGGTGAATTATCTGAAGGTCTTTCAGGCCACCGCTGGAGCGCCTATACCGAGCTCTCTTTCCTCCGTCACACCTGCAGAGAGCTCAACTTCCGTTTCTGCGAGCGGCGCTGAGGGACGTTCTACGACAACAACGACAACGTCCACGACAAGCTCTACCATACCTCTTGCAGTCTCGACCTCTTCTCCCATGCCGTTTAGCACTTCGACAATATCCGACTCTACTTCGTCAACACTGAGCATGAGCTCGACTTCTGCATCATCCGCAATTCTGAGCACATTGAGCTCGGCACCTGAGCCTTCAGAAACGACCTCTCTCGCCGCGACACCAGCGCCCGGAGTGATTGTGACAACCGAGGTTGTTCTTATCACGAGTGTCGTGACGGTCACCCAGGCGGACGATGTATCTCAGCGAGCTCGAGACTCTGTTACGATGGTAGTGCAGACCAAGTACGAAGTCAAGACTCTGCCTGGCTTAGCGGCGGCCCGGTAAAAGGAGGGCACCACTGCATCTCTTGCCCATGAGACGATGTTCCTAGGCACAATGCATTACCGAGTGCATTCGCCGTACCGCTGTGACCAACGTGATTGAACGCAGAGTCCTCTGAGAATTGCAGGTCTTACGTAGCGATGTGGTTCTATGTACGCGACACCTTCAGCTAGACTATTAATGTAGCAGTGTGCAAGGCGAAGGGCCAATGTCGAGTGTCGAGGTACTAGTTTGGCATCGTGATGGGGGCTCACATGATGTCTTGAATCTGAGATAGGTTGTGTCAACAGGATCAGGGCATATGTCCACTCATCGTACTCGTATCATTGCTGATAGCACGGTCATTGGCCTATGAGTCAGTTGCGCTGCAAGTAGAGCAGTATGGAGCCGCTTGATCAAGAGCAGAGTTGCTGCGACGCATAGGAGGGCAACAGCAGCGTCCGGACACGCAGAATCCCGTGCACATCGTGCCACGCTTGGTCTCAAATGGGCCGGAAGAATGGCCTTGTGATGTGAAGCTTGCCGGCAGACTTTCTGGTTGTGATGTGACTACGCTACGTTGGAAGCGGCCACTCTTCGCTGGCGGACTGTTTGCTGCTTCAGATGACTTTAGAGTGTCGCTGATATCAAACTCTGACCCCTGCCAATTGTGCCTGGAACGTGTTGTCGGATTAGTTCACGCTAGATGAGTGCTTAGAAACTCTAGCGAGGAGCCAAGACCGAGGAGATCACGGCGCTAACTTGGCGAACTCGACAAATCTGATGGCCGACCAGCATCAGAGATTGCTATGGAGAAACGCATCCCGATCCTTCGGGATTCAGCTTCGTGTTGTGAATTGTGATTGCTACCTTGCGACGCTGGCTCGTTGAGCGCTTCTACACCTAGAGACCGGCAAAAATCCTTACAGCAAATGGCACAGAAACGACGACCAAGGGCTCTTCTTGCCCGAAATGAGCCCACAACTCGCGAATGCCGCCGCTACCGCCTGGCCAAGTCCGTATAGCGACGTCGCGAAAGCGCTTGACATCTCTTGTTGAAGTTGCTTGATCAGGTCCGGACAAGCTTCATACATCAAGCTGGTATATTGACACTTTCCTGGAGAATTTGCGTTCTACGCAAGAGATGGCGATGTCATTCTGGCCTCTCTCCGCGGCACGTTGAACTGAAGAATCAACGACTTGAGGGACACATCAAAGCCGGCGCCAAAGCAAATGCGCAATCAGGAGACACGAGCTCCATCGCTTGAAACAGCATATTTTAGCATCTCCAACAATGCAGGAACCCGCCTTCCCGCCTACATCTACTCCGGTCAAGGCCTAGTCTCTGACACTTTACCTGATCAGATCCAGTCTATGCCAACAGCATCGAATCTGTGCCGATCATCTGGCATGTGGCAGACATATGCTTCGCACTGACGCCTGGAGTCCTGCTCCGATGATAGGCTGCACAGGTCCATTGTGGACCGTACGGCACGTCGGTCGTGAGCCGCACATGGCATGGAGTCAAGGCTTCTCAATTGTTCGCTCCCAAGATAGGACTTTCGCTTCGGCCAGCGGAGAACGCTCTGTAGCAAGAAGGCACTAGGAGATCTCGTCCGGGACTGCTGCGATGGCTTCAAGCACAATAAGTGAATCTGGTGCACTTCCAGGTCCTCCTGCTTGCACTCACACTCTCTTTCGTTGTCCGACTGCACAGTTGCTTTCCATCATTCGCAGGCTTCACTCGTTACGAGCCTTGCTGTCATTCCTGTCTACATAATTTTCTTGTCATTCTTTAAAGCTTTTGATTCTGTTTTGGAAGAGTATGAGGACCGCAATCTGGTCACTCCTCGCTGGAGGAGCGGCGGCCGTGCCAGCCATACCGGCCTATGGATACGCTCCTGAGCAGTACTCTCATAGCTGGAGCACAACGAGCAGCGCCACATCATGTACATCATCTTCTTCTTCAAGCTTGAGTACCACGTCTAGCAAGACCGAGACAGTCCCTTCGCCATACACCTTGTCTTCCTGGTCTTCGGCTACCGTCGCTTCCTCCACCACGCCAGCAGGACCACACAGCTACCCTAGCAAATCCGCGTCCATTTCTTCCCTGTCGACTCAGTCTACCTCGACTGTGACTGCTTCTGTCTACCCAGATGAATACGACTCCACTGTGACGCTTCTCACGACCGTGTACACGACCTATTGTCCAACAACGGCAGTAACGTACGTTGAGCACGGCACAACCAAGATTGTGTCCTACCTGACTCCACCAGCGGAAGCAACTCCAACATCAGCAGGCTCTTATGGCGAAGGTGTCCCGACTGGCTATGATTTCTCTTCCTCTATCGTCACTTCTTTCATCTCCACGTACACAACCGTCTGGCCAATCACCAAGACCGAGGTGCACGAAGACACCACGGTTACCAAGACCTACGAGACAACATCGACGGTTGAAACGCTTTGCACTTCCACTTTGAGCAGCTCCACCACCACCGACGCAGCAAAGCATGATGGTCCTGGAGGATACGGAAAGCCAGGAGAATGGACCACTGTTCCGTGGGGCTCATCCTACTTCTCCTACATCATTCCTACTCCAAATCCATCAACTAGCCAAGCCCAGGCATACCCAATTCCAACATCCCACAGTGGTCTTCACTCCTACCCAGCTGGTAATGCCACCAAGTCTTATCCTTATGGCACTGGCTCCCCGAGCTCAACCGTGTCCGCGAAGCCAACTTCGACTGAGGCTTGCGTTCCTTGCAAGGGTCAGCCTGGCAACGATCCAGATAAATGGTGTGGATATACAATCCATGATAACTACTACGAGGTTATGCCTATCACATGCCGAACTCGGGAGTACAACTTTGTAATCACCAACACCACAATCGCTCCAGATGGCGTCGAGCGACTTGCCCTCCTTGTCAATGGACAGATGCCTGGACCAAAGATTGAGGCGAATTGGGGCGACACTGTCGTTGTCCATGTTACCAATGCCATGCAGAACAATGGCACATCGATCCATTTCCACGGAATCCGCCAAAACTACACGAACGAAATGGACGGTGTTCCATCGATCACACAGTGTGCTCTCGCACCAGGTGAGAGTATGACCTACACTTGGAAAGCGACCAATTACGGCTCCTCATGGTACCACTCACACTTCGCCATTCAGACATACGAGGGTGTCTTTGGTCCTATGGTGATTCACGGCCCGGCTGCACTCGACTACGACTACGAAGAAATGGTCGTCCTTCAAGATTGGTCTCATGTCACTGTGGATTCGATGTACCAAGCTGCTCAAACAGTAGGGAAAGGTCTCACCGATCCGAACCACGGCCCACGTACGCTTGATACCGGTCTGATCAATGGCTTGAACGTCTGGGGCACTGACGGCGCCGCGAACGCGACCGGCGAGCGATTCCGCATGAATGTAGAATTCGGCAAGAAGTACCGCCTTCGTGTGGTCAACACTGCTATCCAGTCAACATTCAAGTTCTACGTCGATGGACACACGTTCAAGGTCATCGCCACCGATTTTGTTCCAATCCAGCCGTACGAGACTAACATCCTCAACATCAACATTGGACAGGTAAGCGACTGATGAATGGAAAGCGCATTTGTTGGAGTCTAATGGTGATCTAGCGATACGACCTTATTATGACAGCTGACCAGACTCCGGGCAATTACTGGATGAGAGCAGACAACCAGGACGCATGCGCCAAGATCACCCATGGCACAAACATCAAGGGCATTGTCTCTTACCTGGGCTCAGCTGCCGATGGCGCTCTCGCCACGCCAACCAGCACAGCCTACAACTACACAGGCGAATGCGTTGACGAGCCATATGCCAGCCTGGTCCCAATCGTTCCACTCAACGCCGGTCAGAAGACAAAGGAGATCGACGAGACAGTAACCATCGGTGGGAATGGCGCAACACCAAACCTCTACAAGTGGACTCTGTCAGGCACAACTTTCCAAAGCCAATGGGGTGACCCAACCCTTTCCGGAATTCTGAAGAACGGCACTGTTCCCAACTACTCTGGCAACTTGGCCATCACTGTTCCAAACCTCAAGGAGTGGGTCTATGTGATTGTGGACTCTCCTGTGCCATTGCCTCACCCGATCCATCTTCACGGTCATGATGTCTTCGTTCTGGCTCAGGGCAAGGGTCTCTATAACAGCGCCGTGCCACTCAATACCGTCAATCCACCTCGTCGAGACGTCGTAATGATGCCATGGGATCCCGTGGCCCACACTGGAGGTCACATTGTGCTGGCCTTTGAGACTGACAACCCTGGTGCTTGGTTGATGCATTGCCATATTGGATGGCATGTAGCTATGGGCTTCGCTCTCCAGATCATTGAGGGTATCTCTGAAATTGAGGGCACAATTCAGAACAAGCAACAGATGGATGATACTTGCTCTAGCTGGGCAAGTTATGCCCAGGAGTTCAACGTCCAGACCCATGACTCTGGCGTGTAGAAGCGGAGCGCTGCTGCAAGTCGCACGATAGTGATAAGAATAGACCGATGAGCTATACATTTCTAATTCTGACTTCTTTTCGGCCACGTATATAATTTAGTCCTTTCTTATCTAGTCTTGCCAGGATGTGTTGAAACAATGCACCGCTTTTTGCGTCCTGTGCGCCAGTGCCTCCGAACCTCCCACATTTTACTCCTCGCGATCAAAGCGTCACGACACCGACTTCGAACATGCCGCTCTCCCCTAGCAGATCCTGCTTCACGGCATCGTCAATGGCCCTGTCAACGCCGAGGATCATGAGAGCTTCGTTCTCTGGAGTGTGTCCATCGGGTCCTGCCGTTTGTGTATTACCTGTCGCTGAATCTTTCTGTTGTCCAACATCGATTGGTGCAACGCTCATGAATTTAATATTCACTCCAGACTTGCCTAGTCTTCCACCCACAGCGCCAATCTTGCCAGGCTCATCGTAGTTTCTGCAGATGAGGAGATTACCTTCAGGCACGAATGAGGTGCTGAAGCGTCCCAATCTTGAGATAAACGGCGTGTTATTGGAGACAAAACCAGAGATAACTTGATCTTCCAGCTTCTTTACACGACCTGTGTCGGTGCGTCTCATCGCCTCCGGGCGGCTGCCACGGCTAGCAGATGGAGACCGCGGGTCTGCTCGAGCACGTAGCGTGACTGAAGCTGTGAAGCCTTCCTGCTCAATCTTCTCTCTGGAACGAGATTCGTTGACCAAGATGCCGCGTTCTTTCGCAACAAGCTCCGCGTTGACAATGTTGATATTCGTGTTCTCGGTGTTCGTGATAGGTGAAAGGAGGCCCTTGATCAAAGCCGCAAAGAGCGGTTTAGTAGTCTTGGTGGAAGCCAGCGAACCCTCATACGTAAGGTCAAAGGTCGGACGCATACGTTGAAGAGTGTTGGAAGGACCGAAGTGCTGGGTGTACAGTGATCCGATCTTCTCCAGTAGCGCGACGAATGGTGCCAAAGTACGATATTCCTCGGCCATGATGATAGGAGCATTGACTGCGCTGCGCGGTAGCTGACCTTGAAGAATCGACAAGACCTGCTCGCAAACATCTATTGAGACATTTTCCTGCGCCTCTACTGTGGAAGCACCCAGGTGAGGTGTTGCAACTACTTTGGGATGGGCAATCAACTTGGAGGCAGCATCCTCTGGTTTGGGTGGCTCGGAGGTAAAGACGTCAATGCCTGCACCTGCAATGACACCGGATTCCACAGCTTCCAAGAGAGCGGACTCGTCAATGATACCTCCACGCGCGACGTTGAGAACCCGCGCCGTCTTCTTCATCTTGGATAATTCCTGCAATCCGATCAATCCTTTCGT